>JAVTVY010033373.1:0-146257 GCA_036873755.1 Hanleya hanleyi | reverse complement strand
GTTAGACATGTTAGACAGCTACCTCTCTTCCCTCCATATTTCTGAGAATTATAGCCAAAATGTATGACTTCTCTCGACGTAACTCGGTATCAAATAGACAACGAATGATGATTAATATATTAACGAAAAAACGTTATCACAGATCACCTGTTACCACTTCAACCGGCCGCTGCCGTTGTTGTCTCCGACGGAATTTTCAATTCATACCTTTGCTTTGCCTTTGCGCTTCCGCGATGGACGTACATCAACCAGAAAAGAGACAAATATTTATTCTCGTCATAACTATACCGTACTGCAAACGTGCTTGAAGAGTTCACCCCATTGGCAACCTGAGTTGAATCCTAATACGTTCCCATTTATTCGGCACAGTGGCCATTTACGGTTCTTCTTCCGGACAAAAACACAACAGGGCCGCCATTTTCTTTCAAGCATGCGGTCTCGCGTCGGGAACCCTCGTGTTACTTTACCATGTTACAAATTTTGAGAACTCCCGATTGCCACTTAGTCCGGGAAATCAGCGAGACTGTTCCCACGAGTTTTCGAACATATGATTTTCTTCGACTGATTTAGGGAATAAATATATATATATATATATATACATTTGGGTTTTTTAAGTTTTGAGTCCCGGATATACACCTTTTTAATTTTGGCCCGGCTGTGAAGGGGAGTGGTTCATTGAGTTCTGTGATATGATAATTAAGCCCTCTTTCTTGCCAGTGCTTGGTGTAACACTTTCTAGCCAAATGCACAAATAAATCAGATATCAGGACTTAATACCAAGTTGCTGGTTTTAAAATGTGGGTGTTGACTGCCACTGTAATAGTTAAGAAGCTCCAAAGAAGCAAAACTGCTGGATCTACATTAGATCTAAGTAATGTGTTCATACATTTCATATGAATGAGTCACTGGCAATACCATCCTACTGAATATGCAAATGAGTCCTGCACTACACTGAATGAACCAATGGCAGACATACAACTTTACTATGGAGCTCTTGATAGGCTACATGCCAGTAAGTGTATGTAAATCAGTATGAAAGTAGGCCTAATGTATGCATACTTGGAGATCCCTTTTTAGAAGCCTGGAAAATGGTAGAAAAATAAAAAAAATGTAAAAAAATAATTAATGACCGGTTAGACCTGAAAGTTTCAAAGGCACAAGTAAAACATAAAAGGATCATAACCTGTAAGTTTCAAGAACTTCCTTGCAATAGTTTTCGAGATACGGCTCGGACAGACGGACAGACACACTGCTAGGGCCACAGCAATACTCCTGAACAATAGGCTCCTTGGTTGCAAGAAGTTTGCATTGTGATTTTGGGGTATACATCATATTCTGTCCAGTATTGGAGTGTACATGTATATCCAGGACATCATAATTTCCTGATAATCAGGCTGCAATCACGTTGACCTTGTGATTAATTTTGAGGTATGCATAAACAAAACAATTTTAGATGATTTCTGATATTTTATCAGCGAGTCACCTTAACATTTGACCTCAAAACCACGATCCATAACCAGGAACTAAAAAATAGGCAACAAAAGTTAACAGATTGACAAAAGGACGCAGCGACAGACGGTAAAACCAATATGCTTCTTTGCCACGACTTTAGGTACACCTTAAAAGTAATCACAATCCACATCTCTAAAATGGAGTTAAAGACTGGGAATAAAAAATGACAATTTCTGTATTTTGGGTGACAGTGACCTTGACCTTTGAACTCTCAAAATGAATAGGGTTCTTCCTTGCCCTATATATCTGAGATATTCTCCCCCACCCCCACCCCCCTCTCCATGCCCCTCTCGAACCAAAATGTTGGAAGATTTGTGAGAGGACTCTGCTTTCTTCAAATGCGGTCAGTAAAAAAATTATTAATGACCGGTTAGACCTGAAAGTTTCAAAGGCACAAGTAAAACATAAAAGGATCATAACCTGTAAGTTTCAAGAACTTCCTTGCAATAGTTTTCGAGATACGGCTCGGACAGACGGACAGACGGACAGACACACGGCTAGTGCCAACACACGGCTAGTGCCACAGCAATACTCCTGAGCCCGTAGGGCTGAGGAGTAAAAACAATAGGCTCCTTCGTTGCAAGAAGTTTGCATTGTGATTTTGGGGTATACATCATATTCTGTCCAGTATTGGAGTGTACATGTATATCCAGGACATCATAATTTCCTGATAATCAGGCTGCAATCACGTTGACCTTGTGATTAATTTTGAGGTATGCATAAACAAAACAATTTTAGATGATTTCTGATATTTTATCAGCGAGTCACCTTAACATTTGACCTCAAAACCACGATCCATAACCAGGAACTAAAAAATAGGCAACAAAAGTTAACAGATTGACAAAAGGACGCAGCGACGGACGGTAAAACCAATATGCTTCTTTGCCACGACTTTAGGTACACCTTAAAGTAATCACAATCCACATCTCTAAAATGGAGTTAAAAGACTGGGAATAAAAAATTACAATTTCTGTATTTTGGGTGACAGTGACCTTGACCTTTGAACTCTCAAAATGAATAGGGTTCTTCCTTGCCCTATATATCTGAGATATTCTCCCCCATCCCCCACCCCCCTCTCCATGCCCCTCTCGAACCAAAATGTTGGAAGATTTGTGAGAGGACTCTGCTTTCTTCAAATGCTGTCAGAAGTGCCTGCATTCGCGACTGCTCGGCCTATTCCGTCGAAGTCATAGTACATGCATGCACCTCGCACAATTATGGTATAAGGATTTTACAGCTCTCAGCTGTAAAACGTGATCCGCCGCACGCGAGGCACATCACATGCTATAGGATGTGTTTCCGCGCACATAGTCCTCGTTGTATTTTTCTCTTATCAGAAGATAAAGAATATATCCAAATGAAATGGGTATTCCCTTGATTCTACCCGCGAAGGTTATCTTCTAATATTGAGGTGTTTCTCCCAGTTTTTCTTCTCGAGCTGATCTCCATGGTAACGGATGTCATACAGCTGACATGCGCTGTTCGAAGTTTCGGCGTGATACTGTGCTTTCAACGTGGATGCCAATATGGATTCCTAGCAGTGCGTTACGAGGTACTAATGTCCTACATTATCCGAGACCATGTCGAGTGCGATGTCTGGTGGTCATTTGACAGTTTTATTTACCGTTTCTTTGCAGAGCGGAACTGAAGCATTAACACAATGTAGTCATATATCTTGATTAGCACCATCTTAAAGAATAGGTATAACTGATAAATAGTGAAGAAATATCCTATCAGGCACCACCATCTTCTGCTAATGACACACACAATCGATGTAATTATTCCAGAAATACCAATGCTAACGACATATACCAAAACAACAGTTACCGTCTGGCTGTTGAAATAGTAGGAACTTTCTCTCACGTTATCGAATAAATCCCAGAACAAATTCTTCAAGACTGCAATCCACGTTGGAGATTCAGGAGGAAATGGTTTCGGTGTGGCGGACTGCTGTGTCCTCTGGGTTAATAGGCCTACAGTCGTCATTGCATTCGTATCCTGGCGACATAGCTCTCTGGTGGCTTCTGAAATCTCCAATTGCTCATCTGAAGCGAGTGAACAGTCCTCCAGCGGGACACACACGACAAGATATCCCCTCAGGCGTTCTGGGGTATGACAGCGGACATCGTCCAGCTTCCACGCCACGGAGGCATTTCGTAACCAGAACACATTACATGAACAGTCAATAAGGTTCTCAGCCATTTTCAAATTGACAAACCGGTCTCTGGACAGCAAGACCTCTAGGTTGAGAAATCCCGTCAGCCGATTCGAGCGTAGATCCAAACGCCATAACGTCTTCCCGTTTTCTTTGTCAAATGCATTTGGTGGGATTGTACCAATCCGGTTTCTCGCCAAATTCAATGACGATAATCGGAGACATTTTGTATTTAACACCAGCGACCCGATCGTCTCCAATTCATTGTCGCTTAAATCAAGAAAAAATACCGATCCTAAACAAGCACTGGGTGACACATGGGATATATTGTTTTGTCTGAGAACCAATGTAGACACGAGAAACCAGACCGCCCCATCTCGTGTGCATCGGTCCAAAAATGCAATTTTATCTGCGACTTTTTTCCCAAACTTCACTGGAAATCCACTCAGTTTCCTGATCCCGTTAAAAGACAGATCGAGGACCATGCCAAGATTAGCTTTTTTGTCTGTATAGGTTACAACAATGGGATTAGATATAGAATTGTTGGTAAGGTTCAAATTGATGTCCAACCCATTTGGAGCATTCAGCGTAAGGCTTTGTAATCCACTATTCTGAGCATAGAGATTTGAAGAACACGAACCTTGTTGGAAGTCAATATGAAATTCTCCAAGTCTGTTGTTGGAGATGTTTGCTGATCCGGCGTGGCAGGAGATATTTAATGCATCTAAACCAGTCAGTTCATTAGCCGAAATATCGACATTGACCAGGGCCGTTCTAGTCTTGAAATAATCTCTTGGTAGATATCGTAAAGAGCAGTTCCTGAGTCTTAAGGAGGACAACCGACTTTGCTGCTGTAGGAAGTCTTCGGACAAGGTTTCCAGTTGGTTATTGGAAAGTGCCAGAGTGACCAGGTTTTTCAAGTTCAAAAGTGATTTTAGTAAAGATGGGGTGTTATTTTTGGAGATGAAATTATTTGAGAGATCAAGAGCGGTCAATGAAGTTTCCAATCCTTTGAACGCATCTTCTCCTACCTTAATAATCTGGTTGGTGCTCAAATCGATGTTCTCAAGTTTGGGACAGCTTTCGAATAACGACGACATCACTTCAGTTAAACTGTTATTGTATATTCTAACAAATCTCAGACCAGAAAGCGGTACGAACGAAGTTTTGTGCAGTAGTGAAATATTATTGTCTTGAATATCTAAAAACATAAGTTTTGGAGCAAGTTTGAAAATATATCCAGGTATCTCTTTTAATTTGTTACCCGCGATGGAAAGAGACTGTAACTCGTGCAAACCATCGAAGCTTTCTGGATGCAAACTAGTAATTCTGTTGTTCTGCAATTCTATTAAATGGACATTGGGGCATCCAAAAAACACACCCTTGCTCAAATAGTCCAGATGGTTATTGCCAAGATACAGCCTGTCTAACTCAGTTAGTCCGCTGAACGCCCCAAGGCCAATTTTGCTAATCTGATTTTCCTGAAGATGCAATTCCTTCAGCCTACTGTTACTCTCAAAGGTACCTTCACTGAGCTCGCTCAAGCTGTTATTTTCCAAATAAATATGCTCAACGTTTATCAGATCTCGGAATATCCCAACAGGCAGCTTAGTTATTTTATTGTTCTCCGCCTTCAGAATACGAAGGGCTGAATTATTCCCAAACAGTCCTTTTCCAAGCCCAGTCAAATGGTTATCCTGGAGAGAAAGGTAATCAAGCTCATCCAGACCTTTAAATATCCCCGACGACAACTTGGTTATGCTGTTATTCGTAAGAAGCAGATAAGAAATGCTGCTTGTCCTGACGAAAACGTATCCATCCATATCCTTCAATTGATTATCAGACAAATCCATGTCTCGTACTTTACCAAGGCCGGCAAATGCGTCTTTGGTCAGGGTCGTCAGTTTGTTTGCTCGTAGTACCAACTTGTTCAACCCTTTTAGCTCGAGAAAGATGTTCTCGCCTAGGTTTTGAATGAGATTCCCAGTCAAATAAAGCTCCTGAAGTTGTACCAGCCCACCAAGTGCACCGAGCTCTATTGCGCCTATTTTATTAAATTTCAGACTCAATTCATGAAGAGAGAGGAGACTGGTAAAGGCCGACTGCCGTAACGTTGTAATGTTGTTCGAATCCAGGATCAGAGAGTACAGCTTAATCAGTCTCCCGATAGCACAAGTCGGCACATTGGTCAGAAAATTATCCTTCAAATCTAACTCTATCAACCTGTGTTCTAATCCGGCGAATATTTCGCAGCTGAGTTCAGATATGCCCGTTCCCGAAATCTCAAGCATTGAAATGTTAATCCACTTCCCTGTTAGCTGGGTGAAATTGCGGTTACCTCTTATCATCAAGCTTATGTAGCTTTCATTCGAATTCGATAAGAATTGCGGCATCGCTCTTCCCGCCTTGGGATAACAGTATATGCAATTAGAATCTGTAGCATACTCCGGATCCTCACCCTCACACATACTGAGGGTACATTCCGGGTCGCCAAGAAACTCCGCAAGAACTACACTTGGTAAGATTAACAGTTCCATGATAATTAAAACAATCATGCCTCTCTGAGGAGTTCGGCTGATACTATACCCCGGAGGATTTCGGTTGGTACTATATCCCTGAGTTCGGCTGGTACTATATCTCTGAGGAGTTCGGCTGGTACTATATCCCTGAGGAGTTCGGCTGGCACTATATGCCTGAGGAGTTCGGCTGGTACTATAGACCCCCATCTCGCGCAGAGGTGTATGTCAATTGATACGTACTGGTAGGCACTTTCTAGGTGAAGTGTTGAACTACGTTCATGAATAGACGAGATATTCTCTGAAGTGTTACGTGGCGGACATTCAAGACATCTAACCCTCTCCGTGCCGTGCCTGCAGTTTCATAAATGTAAATCGGGATAGCCTTCCCAGTAGACAAGACCCAAAGTCGGTGTTCGTGGCATAGAATTAAAAACGGTGACCAATCACTTTAATGTCAGATGGTCTGCAAATAACAAAAATAATTGTCACATGAATATTGTACCGCTACCCGGTGGTCCTTTGCCCAAGATGGATTCGAAAAAATGAACTTTTACAGTTAGTGTGACTGTCAAGACTACGTTACAGTAATTTGGAGATGGTCCCTTAACATGAATATCCAATTTAGCATAACAAACTTAAGTATTATCGACATGAATAGGGACTGTTTGATCTTACGGCATTATGATCTCTCATCTATACTTAATATACTACTTACGATTGAATGATACAATTTGTAAATATGACCCCGCCCCTAAATTCTATCACACACAACCCTAGTCCGAGCTTCCTATGACCAACCTTCACGCCAGACGACGGATAATTTCCGAGATATTGTCTGGCTAGGGTCAGGGTTCTCTCCCATACAAAAACAACGCAAAATGAGAGCGACCACGGGTTCGCGCGACCTCATCCCAGTAAATATTATTTTCAAGAAATATTCGGCCGTTCTATAACACTTAAGTCACATATATTTATTAATGGATAATTTCCCGTCATTTTCAGCTCAAATTTAACCAGATCTGTCACATTCTTCACAAGTTTTAGCGCTTTTAACTTCTACCTCATTCCAAACGGAAAACTGAGTCAGTTGTTTCGTTGAAGCAAATGAATTGCAAGTTGTTGATACTGTATAGACGAAGAACGAACCGGATCTTGTTAAATTTGGGCTGACAATGAAGGGAAATTATTCATTAAGTAATATATGTGAGTTAAGTGTTGTAGAACGGCCGAATATATTTTTAAAATAATTTTGACTGGGTTGCGTTTTATTTTTGTATGGCAGAGAACTCTGACCCTATAGCCAGACAATCTCTCAGAAATTATCCGTCGTCTGGCGTGAAGGATATCTCGACGAAGCAAACACACCTGTTATAGTTAAACGTGTCTTGTCTGGCTACATCCACGGGACACCGCACTCCTCTCACCTAAAAAAAATGAATCAGTAAACAATCTGTTTATAGTTATAGTATAGGACTATAAGATGTTTATCACCTTGGCTAGTACTTTAAAAACAGAAGCAATTAATAATATATGCCTTGAACAATCAGTAGACTGATGCACTCAGTAGACTGACTACAAAGTCTTTATTTTCTTTGTCAAAGACATTAACCTAACTACAAATACATGTAAAGTTACTTCTTTGTCTTTTGTTCAAATCGAACATAATTTCAGACGGATCTTACTATTCTCAAATAACAACTTCACTTTGAACAGGTTTCTGGACATTTAAACGATTACAATACAACAACAAAATAGATTGCGTAATATACTCAACATAGAAACTGACCAATTCATAACAATGAATGAATCAGAGAAGTTACGGTCACTCCCAATAATTAAATGGGTGAACCACAGACACGTGGTGTGTATACACGCAGCGTATTTCCAACACTGATATAAAATGTCAAACTCACGTTAGAACATTTTATAAATTACCCAAACGTTGGACTATACATTTATTATAATTTATGCCATGATGATCGGGTGCCAGGGTTCTCCACGGATGAACTTCAATGATGATATTATAATTATACCCGCGCAGCGGCCTTATTCTATACTACTAAATATATTATATATCTACTAGAAATTTTTCCACAATATATGACGTGGAATTAGTTCCTTCGGCATATAAAATCTGACAACGACAAAAAAGCTTAAGTATACTAACATATGTCGTTGTTGCGTAAATGTGACTCTCTTGACCAACGATTTCATTTCATGTTAAAAAAGAAATATCTTTAAACAATGATGGCGACGGAGTTTAAAAGAGGAATGCGCAAAATTTTCATATTAAAGTATTTAAGTATTCTTTGAAGCATACTAGATGCGCATGAATACTTGTTGTCAGAGCAGATTTTGCAGGGGTAAACAATTTGCCAAAATGAAAACTACATTCCATTGGATAGAGTAGTTTGTTCAATTGAATAAAAAATACCAGACTGCAAGCCTATCCTTGTTCATGCTTGGCCAGATCTATCTGGCTGATCGAGCTTGCGTGTTATTCAGACATCTTGACACGGACTGTTCTGACAGGAGATTCGGAAATTTTACCTTGTTCCCATTAAACTGAAGGAATATTCTCCCCATAATATTAACTGACTACACAGCCCCCACTATTCAATCTATCAGATTGGAATTAGTGACCAATCTATTCGATTGAATATTCCATCTATTAGATTGAAAATTTCAATCCAGTACATTGAATTTTCTATCTACAACAGATTCATTTTGTCGTTTTCAATCTATTAGATTGAATATTTTCAATCCGATGAAAGATTGGTCACTAATTTCAATCTGATACACTGAATTTCAATATAATTATTTTAGAGAGTATTAGGATTCTACTGTAACAAGAATTCTTGCGGCATTGAGATATTCTCAATATAACAAAATGCTAAAAAGAAACTGCTGAGGCAAAGTTACTTTTGCTGCGGCTAATAGAGGAGACTACATGTTTAATCGAGTATCTCAGTTTTAAGAATGATCACTTCCGCTCTAATACATTCTGCTTTTTTTATTCCAGGAGAGCTTTTGATCACTCTCCTCGAAACTATCAATGCAATGGAGAGTGATACTGGAGAGAGTTATCACTCTCGCATCACTCACACAATACACGTTCCAGGAGAGTAAACAACAGCTCTCGCAGTTTGATTTTACAAACACGAGAGACTGGAATCATCTCACGTTTGTGGCTACTCGGCTTGAATAGAGTACAAGACGGCCACCAGAATTTCCCGTATGTTCAATTGAATTGAATAGAATAGAATCATAGTTATTCACCATCATATCTTACAATCATGACTGCAGGCCTACAATATTGACAGCGCAATTGGCCGAAAACTCGGTTCCCATGTGATACAGCTTCAATCGTGAGCGTCTGTCTAACCTCTTGGACATACTAAATACTCAAGAAAGGAAGAGTGTCGAGCCAAAGCGGGCCTATTATAACATGTGTAGGGCGGTTTGGGGAAATGGGTTGCACAGCGTGTTCGCCCGACCAGTGCCCATCGAGGTGCGATGGAGTGCCCAAGTACACCCATCCATCCATCCATCCATCCATCCATCAAGCATTGTTCTTGTTATTGCAACATATTGATGTTACTGTTGAATAAACCATACCCAAGTTGACATGGCTTCGTTCGTTCCTACTACGCCATGATGCCTCTCAATGAACTTACATGTACACTCCGGGATCACGCGGATAAAACAACCCCTCCCAGCTCTCTGTCCATTTGTTTTATCGAGTTCGGCAAAGAGTTTGATTGCCGTGAAGAGCTCATCCGTCTGCAATAAGTCTTCAAACATCAACGGTCAGTTGAATTCTCCGCCATTATATTCGTACATGTCACCTGAGCCGCAACATATCACGGATCCGGCCGTATGAAGATAATGGCGGAAATTCAACCGGTCGTTGATGTTTGAAGACTGATTGCAGACGGATGAGCTTTTCACGGCAATCAAACTCTTTGCCGAACTGGATAAAACAAATGAACAGAGAGCTGGAAGGGGTTGTTTTATTGCCGGATGGAGCCGAACGACCCACGGAGCCGTGTGAACCCGGAGTGTTCATGTAAGTTCATTGAGAGGCATCATGGCGTAGTAGGAATGAACGAACCCATGTCAACTTGGCTACACATACCGGTACATAATTCAGGGCGAGTGGATGAAATCAAAGAGTGACAATACCCCATGTCCGCATGGTTAAATTGTCCATCAGAGGTATCAATTTGTTACAACAACAACAATGGCACACTGGCGACTCCTGAGGAAATATCACCTCATTTGCCGCATTAAATGACTAACTGCCTTTGGTCCAAAAATGTTATATATCACTCGGTCAATTGCTATTTTCACACAACATTGCGGGTGACACGAGCCCCATTTCCAACACACCCCGGCTGGTTGCAATGTAGCCAAATGCTTTGGTGGTAAGGCCGCCATAAATTTTGATAAACATGCTCCACTTGAATCAATCCCACCATACTCAGAGTAACTGTGTGTAATATGTTGGTTTCTAACTGTAATAAAGAGTGAACATGAACCATGCAAAGCACAGAGAACCCCTTGGACTTTGAATAGGTCAGGTATTCGAATAGGGACCTGATAGGTGAAGAAATTAACGTTTGATGGCAACAAGCAATTGGTGACAAATCGAAAGCTTATGCATATGCGATACAATTTGGGTTCTTCAGTATATATGTTAGTAACAAGTTCCCCAGTTTGACTACTATTTGGACCTAGTGATCCCCACCCCAAAAAAAAGAAAACTAGAGCCTTAGGCACTGAAACGGGGCTATTTAAATGTAAAATAGGCTGTTGGAATAATTTCACTAACTCTTTGATGTTCCATCTCATGAAGAGCCATACTTGTAGTCTCACACATTCCTCTCAACAAGGATCTCTAGTGCATTAGCGTAATTGTACACATATATATATTTTTAAAAAAACGCTGGGTCAGACATTTATTATGAAACCAACCTGATGAAATGATAAAATAATGTCTTCACTGCATGTTACCAATATTTGTAAAAATTTTAACTTTTTTCAGATAATCGTAAGCATATCCTTCAGCAGTAAATAACAATACGAAGCTGCGCATCTGAAAACCCCTCGGCTCTGGGTACATTCATAATGTATTCAATTTGAACCAAGATGTCAGGAACACCAAGCAGTCAAGTCACAAATATACAGATTATCAAAAATTTTGCAATTAGGAATGACCCCCAAGGTTTCCGTCCAATCAGAGAAACCGGTTTTCATTACATAAGTTTCTTGATGCATCAATGATGTATACCAAATTTTACATCGAGCATTTAAACGGTATCAAAGATAGAGATCATTAATGATTTCGCATAAATTAAAGATGGCCGCTCATCCTTCCCGCCACTCAGAGGAACTGATGTGGTTATTAATTTAAAGTCTCTTGATACATTGATGCTGTATACCAAGTTTCGTATAGAACACTGAAATGGTATCAGAGATATACATCATTAAAGATTTTGCATAAATTAAAGATGGCCACCAAGGTTTCCGCCCAATCAGAGAAATCAGAACTGTCATTTGTCGTAAGTCTCTTTACGCATAAATTAAAGATGGCCGCCAAGATTTCCACCCAGTCAGGTCCCAATAAAGAAGTCTCCAAACTGTAATGGTAAGAGTATTTGCTCCTGTCCGCCAGTGGGCGTTTGAGTCGGGTAGGACAAAACCTATACAATGTATCGCTCTTGTAGCAATGTTGTATTGTGACGTCATGCGACAATCGGATATAACGACGGCATCCTGACGTAAAACAAAGGGCATTGCGCTTTATCTGATGACGTTCTTGGCGTAACAATAGAAAATGTTGTCTTGAACGTGAATATGTGCAAATACAAAATATTAAATTGACAAGGGTGATCTATCATGCCACCCAGCTCAATTTTGAAGTTCTTGGAAATGCCGTTTGCTCAATTTATGTCACTATTTCAGGCCGCCCAATCTCTTTACATGTTATGCAGTCCACATTTTGTCCCCCCTGACTCGAGCGCCTACTAGCGGGCAAGGGCAAATTACTCGTACACGGACAGTGACGTCTGGTCCTTGACTAGGTAAATAAGCATACCAAATTTGGAATTCTTCAGTGGAACCGTTTTCCGTCTATCTAGCTCATGTACTGACATACGAACAGACGGACGTACAAGACGACAATACCCCATGGCCAAAATTGGCCGAGGGGTAAAAATGAGTATTGAGATACAATGTAAAATCTTCATGGTTAGATGGACTTTTGCAATGCTGGGATGCATCCTCTCATGGCATCATCTTGTTTCATGTACCTCCTCCCTAGTATATTACAGTTCTATTTAGTTATCTCCCCTGTCACCTTACAGCTTCAAAACTGTGATATGCAGAGCTTTTTCTGTAGAGATGTGCTTGCAACATTTCATGAATATTTCAGAAGTAGAATGGAAAGAAAACATTTCTGAATACAGGGAAATTATTACGTAAATGATTTGACCACCACTGGATTTTAGAAACTTACTATAAAAAGATAATGCAGAGGGTCTTGAGGGATAAGCTTAAATGGCGAAAATTCCAAACTGTAACTCAACACACATATTTCATGAAAATGTAAATGAATACAGGCAAAGTGAAATATCCCATTGTTTTCTACAATGAATTACACTTATACTGGTATTATTTAATACTAAATTACTGCCCAAACACGCTTTCTAATGAGAATGAGTTAGTCCCACAAAATCACTCAACATGCGCCTCTCAAAATCTGTGGTTTAGCAGACGACATATTTTGAGCACGAAAGTAGTGCCACTGGAAAATGAACGAAAACACGCATGAAATTAGATAAATGGAAATATAACTTAAACATATCAGACCTGCAACTATTACTATACGCGAACATTGAAAACACAGAAACATGGACACTCTAAAGAAGGAAGTTTCAGACCTCTTTCTTGTCGTGTAAGAACTCTATCTTTTGCTGTTTCACAAATTCCAGTCATCTCATACACCAGGGAACAGCTTTCCGACGGTGTTCAAATATACTGACTATAGATCGAGTATGGTATAACCACAACCAAATTGACTGCAAAACAGCAAAATAAAAAACGCAATATACCCAGTAACCAAGTAACAGCAACCAGCTTATCGTTATCTATCGACCATTCTTACGAACTGATTTGAACACGTATCTCAAGCTATTCTTACAGATATCAAATAAATTACGCCACCACAGTTAACATTGTTCTGGTGTTGTTGTTCTACACTGTTCTACAATTTGCTAAATTTGCATGTACCAAAATTTACCTACAATTACGCCGCATTACGTCAGACTTACTCAAAATTTGGAGGTTTTAAGGCAAACATTCTTACAAAACGAAATAAACCAAAATATATGTTTACCGTTTATGGTAGACCTCAAACCTTCAAAGATTTCACACGAGAACTTCTGCGCTTTCACAGAAATTGTTTTCCTGCTCGCCACAACACAATTTCAAACAGTCCATGTAAAAACTAGAACAGGAACCGAAAACGGACTTGCAATAACGGTCGTTCCAACAACGAAATCTGAAAATGAGTTTCAACCACCCTTTTCGTTTTTTGTTTTCTCAATACAAAACGGAAAAAGGTTGTCGGTTAATATTTGACTGTTACGGTGGACGGTTTACGAACGGTAGCATCTATTCTCGTTCAGAAAACGCAAACTCCGAACAGCGCATATCAGCTGAATGACTATCGTCTGGCTTCAAGCACTGCCTGCAATTGAAAATATCGTTAACACGCGTCAGGTACCTAAAATCGATCGGCGTCAGGTACCTAAAATCGGTACCTACCGTTAAACCCATTTCCGAAATTTAAAATTCATTAGAAAATAGGTAGCTAAGCTGGTAGTGTCGTCTACTGTTTTTCATTCGACCAAACGGAAAACAAAAAAACGACAGATTCTCGCCTTGTCTATTACCTTTGTAACTCTGGAAGTACTCAGATTTTACTCCATCTTTTACCACACAAGATCTTATATTATTAAACATGTTAAATATAACCAGGAAATAGCTGGAAAAATGCCACGAGAAGTTTCCGGTTCAAAGTCCACACAAGGGAAGTCACCGCATACAAATAACAGAACATGTCTCATATGGGGTTATCTCCCCTGAATGTGACCATCGGCGAGTCATTCGCGCATCAGCTGACATACACGCTGTTCGGAGGTTATCCAGGGTGCGAAATAGCCCTTTGCCCTGTTGCCGGGGGCAACCAAAATTTCCTTTGGGCCATCTAATTCCACTTGAATTACAAAGCATTTGGATGTGTTGGTTGCCCTTATTTCCCCAAGGGCAACTAGAATTTGTTTCCCTATTTCACACACTGTTATCATTTGCGAACACTTCGCCATCCATAAGATGACTTGCGAATCCATTCACGACTGTTCGGCCTATAATCCGTCGAATTCATACTACCTCGCACATTAATGGTGTAAGAATTTTACAGCTCTCAACTGTAAATCCAAGCTCATGAATTCCACGAAATCTGTAACCAAAATGTAATTCCGTCACATAATTCAAAATCTTGCTTATGTTATTCCTGAACAATTTTGCTCATTTTGTTGACCACTCATTCTCGCTTTTTCACATTCAATGGATTTTACGTACATTGCCGGGCACATTACAACAGAGTTCATGTGTTTGGGTCTGCCCTCAGAAATTTTTAGACCGGATAAAATTGAAACTTGTAAAATTGGAAAAATCGCAACTCCTTAAAACATTGATCAAAATGTAATTCCGTCACGCAGTTTTGCTTAACCACATTTATCAGTTTGAAACTTTACTTGACAGAAATCATAAAAATGTAGTCCAGACGCTCAGGATTCGAATAAAACATCACCTGAAATGCGAAACATTCGAGTTTTGATGGAATATGTACGTAACCATTCGATGAGAGCCTTGACAACCATGATGACTGATGAATTATTGAAATTCAAATGTCTGAAGAAAATGCAGCTATGATGACTGGTGAATTATTGAAATTCAAATGTCTGAAGAAATTGATTGAAATTGTAGTTTAAGGGCCGCTTCCCATTCGGATTTCGCGGCCCATCAACTCAATGTTTTATTTGAATTTCGCGGTACATTTCTTCGTTTTTTTAATATCTTTTCCAGCGCTAAGTATATAAATAAATAAATGAATAAATAAATAATAAATAATAAATAACAATGAGAGATTAGTAGGAGATATAAATAGAAGTAAATAAGAATCGCTATGTAGAAGTTTGTAAGTCTCTTTCTGGTTTTTGGTTAAGTTGTACTGGTAAATATGAGTTCACTGTAAGCGCGTGGATGATTCCTTTGTCTTGGTACCCCTTTGTACGCACAAAGCCGTCCAGAATAAAATGGGAGAACCATGGATGTCTTCAGGATTTCTCGAATCGACTTCCCTAACGACGTCCTTTGGAACAGGGTGGGTTCTTCCAGAAATCTGTGCCTGTAACAATTGCTTGGAGTGTGTATTGGGGCACAGGACGGCAGGTCTACGTCCTATATTGCGTGAAAGTCAAAGGATCATATTCTGTGTTGAGGCGTCAGTTCGGTGTCGGTGTGGTTTAGGATTTGGTGTTCTGGTTCTGGAGGTTTCTTGTTGTGCAGCGTTGTCACTCAAGGCGCTGTTGGTATTCAAGATTGTGATCGTCATCCGTCTTCTGTCTTTAGTCTTGTCCAGCCCGTCTTTGGTCTGCGGTGTGCCGTGCGGTGCTGTTTAATAATTTTTGTCGTCATCAGTGTTCTGTTTCATGTCTGGTCTTGTTCGTCTGTGGTCTTCAGTGTGCTGTGCTGTGTTGAGGCATCAGTTCGGTGACATATATAGGGTAGCGTGTCTGGCGTAGTATAGGGTTGAGTATTCTGATTCTGGACGTTCTTATGGGCCGACGATGATGACCTCCATCATGTTCATCTCCATTTCTGAAAGTATAAGATGAAACAGTGTGTAGTTTTCATTTTTGTGAGTGACATTATAAATGATCCGGATAATCGAAAGTGGCGGTGTACGTTGGGGTTACGTCGGTTAAGTTTAGCTGTTTGGCTGAAGACATGCATCACGTGGTGTTGATTTCAGGGGGTTGTCCCTTGTAGTTGCCGAAAGTAGGCTCCACTACTGATTTGGGCAAATCATTGACCAGTCACACAGGGAAAACGCATCTCTTTGAAGGATGTCGGCGTCATGTCTGGTGTTAACCTTCCTATACACCTTAGTGTCGTCAGCAAAGAGCTTACAGCAGCTAACCATAGCATCTGGCAGATCATTTTGAGTACAAAGAGAATGGGGGCCAGTACACTGCCCTGTGGTATTCCACTCCTCACGTCCATTTTGAGAGGGATCCGTGTACTTAGATCTCACTCGGGTCTAACTCGACAGAGACGTCACGAACCAGCCGAATGATATTCTCGATTATCCGGATCATTTAGAGCAAGTCCAGTCGAACACGCCGTCACTGAGCGGAAAACTAAAGTTAAAAATTGTGACCGACAGTCAGATGGTGACAAAACCAAAGAATCGTTATCATCTTCACTTTTCAAGTTAAATGCTACACTAATGTTCCGTATGCTTTTAATCAGATCGTAATAACATACACGAGCCTAATAATGAATTTCAAAAGTGGTCGTTTAATAGTATTTTCGTTATTTTTCATTGAATAAGTTCGTGAAGGCGTGATTAAAAGATGATACCTCAAAAACGAGGAATTATTAAGTGTTGAGAGTTGGCAGGCAGCTGGCCGAGAAGGACCAATGTAGAGGAAAATGAAGTATAGTTTATTACTATTCGCTGCCGTTTTATTTCGTGTGCAGTTCGAATATTGGACAATGTCATCCGAAGTTCTATGCATGGGATGTATTGTGTATAGGTGTCCGCTAGGCTGTAGTCGAGTACACAGCTAGGCGAGACTACAGCCATTCCTGGGCTACAGGAGTAGTATATAGCCCGCATTCAAAGCCGTTTTTGCCGGGGGAGGTAACTCTTGCATCCGCCAGGTGGCGTTATTGCAGGTTATAGTATATGAAGCGGCCATTCACGGCCTTTTACCTCTGAGGCCGCGTGGAGGTCAAGGCCGCTATAGTTCCAACAGGTGGCGCCCCCTCGAATTCCTCCGCGGTCTGGTGGTAATGCGGTCTGCTTCCGCGGAGAGAAAGTAGTCCCCAGACTTCAAATACGCTGCATGGACCGATTTGGTCGAGTGAGGTGGGCTCCTCCAGGCCTATCCAGTCATGGGTGGGGGTATGTTTTCACAGAAAAAATAAATAAATAAATAAATAAAAAGCGGAACACGGACTTTACTCCTACAATAGGGGCCTGTATTATACAATATACGGGAAAATGCCTATATGGGGTATGGGGGTGGTCATTTTTTTTATTTTACGATGGGTTGTTTTTCACGTCTCGCCACGTAGAACACGATGGGAAGGGTCCCGGAGCTAAGCGGTGATTTTTTTGGAAAAGTACCGGGTAGGTCTGTATATAGGCCCATATAGGCCCATACTGGCTATGGAGGAGAGGTCCATACTGGGAAAATTCACACATGTTCATTGCGATATGGGTTGTTTGGTCTTGTTTTTCACGTCTCACCATGTAGAACACGATGGGAGGGGTCTCGAAGTTAAGCGGTGAAAAATTTCGAAAATATCCAGATACCGGGTAGGTCAGTATATAGGCCCATAGGCCTACTGGCTCAGTGGATAGGTCCATACTGGGTGGACGTTTTGGGGTATTGTGCGCATGCGCAGTCTGGTCGTAGTATATAAAGCAGACATTTTGGGAGTGCGTGGGGTGTGTCAAAGTGAAGCTTTTGTGGGGTAGAGTCAGAATGGCGTGTTTTTTATTGCAAGTCGCGTCAATCTGCGCATGCGCAGTTGGGTGTAGTAAACAAAGTGGTCATTTGGGGGGGGTGCGTGGGGGTGTGTTTGAGGTAGAGGGGGGCCCTCCTTGGTCCGATTGTGTCGTGAGAGGTGTCATTTTGTAGCTCTCGGGGTGTAGTCCCCGATTTGAGGGCTGTCCACAGCATCTATGACGTCATTGATGACGTCATCAGTCGGAGTAGTAGCGAAAGTTTGCATTTTGGAGAAGTAAAGGAAGGTATTTGGTGTAGAGATAGACCATCCTTGGTCCGAATGCGTCGTGGAAGGTGTCATCTTGTAGTTCTCCGGATGTACATCCCGATTTGAGGGATGCTCACGTCATCTGTGACGTCATTGGTGACGCCATCAGTAGGAGTAGTAGCCAAAGTGGGCATTTTGGGAAGTGAAGGAAGGTATTTGGTGTAGAGATGGACCATCCTTGGTCCGAATGCGTCGTGGGAGGTGTCATTTTGTAGCTCTCGGGGTGTAGACCCCGATTTGAGGGATGTCCACAGCATCTGTGACGTCATCCGTGACGTCATCAGTACGAGTAGTAGCGAAAGTGGACATTTTGTGGAAGTGAAGGAAGGTATTTGGTGTAGAGATGGACCACTATTGGTCCGAATACGTCGTGGGGGTGTCATCTTGTAGTTCCCGTAGTGGAGACCACGATTCGAGGGATGTCCACAGCATCTGTGACGTCATTGGTGACTTCATCAGTACGAGTAGTAGCGAAAGTGGGTATTTTGGGGCAGTGAAGGAAGGATTAGTAGTATAAAAGCGCATTTGGAGCCCTATTGACCTTGCGGCGCAATGCGCAATGAGTGTACGCGCGCGTGTGTGTGAGTGTGTGAGTGAGTGAGTGAGGAGGAGGAGGAGGAGGAGGAGGAGGAGGAGAAATACGCACAAACGACGGTGAATGAGTGAGTGAGTGAGTGGGACCCGACTGGACTAATGTATCGTCCGTTTTCATCATTTTGCGCATGCACAGTCTGGCCGTAGTATAGAAAGCAAGCATTTTGGGGATTCGTGGGGGCTTGTTGAGTGATTGAAGGACCATCCCGGTCAAATGGACCGTGTGAGGTATCAGTGTGAAGCTCTCGTGGGTCAGACTGCCTGGTTTTCATTGGAAGTCGCGCCAATCTGCGCATGCGCAGTTGGCCAGTGGGTTTTTCCCGTCGTTCCTCCGTCTTCTATCCGGGTACTGTGGTTTTAAATCCGAGTTCTTATCTTAAGACAGATGGCTTCCATGTACAGAATACATGTACTCTGCGTATGTCCATGTATTCTGTGCATCCAGGCACATGATGGGGGACACATGTTCATTCCTATATGTACACCACCACCACACACCACCACCACCACCACCACACCACACACCACCACCACCACCATGCACCACTACCTCCACCACCACCACCACCACCACACACCGCCACCACACACCACCTCCACCACCGGACGTTGAAGAGCGTGAACGCCCGGTGGTGGTGGGAGCTCCCCGTGTAGCAGAGCTCTTGGATCGGAGCTCTTGGAGCTCAAAGCGTGTGGAGCTCAGAGCTCGGAAGTGACGTCATCGTTTTACATCCGCGTCCTCATCTTACATCCGGGTTTTACCATGTTTACTGTCACGTGACCGGAACCGCAAGTTGTCACAAGACAGGTGGCGCCCGATATTTTGATCGGAGCTCTTGCATCCGCACCCTGGTGTACCCTAAACCATACGGGTATAGGGTACAGGGTACACCACAGGTACGCGCGCATGCAAGAGATGACGTCACTTCCGAGCTCTGAGCTCCACAAGCTTTGAGCTCCAAGAGCTCCGATCAAAGAGCTCTGCCACACGGGAGCTCCCACCACCACCGAGCGTTAGGCGTCAACGCCCGGTGGTGGTGGTGGTGGTGGTGGTGGTGGTGGTGGTGTGTGTGGTGGTGGTGGTGGAGGTAGTAGTGTGTGGTGGTGGTGGTGGTGGTGGTAGTGGCCTGTGGTGTGGTGGTGGTGGTGATGTGTGGTGGTGGTGGTGTTGATGGTGGTGTCTGTACATATAGGAATGAACATGTGTCCCTCATCATGTGCCTGGATATGCACAGAATACATGGACATGCGCAGAGTACATGTATTCTGTGCATGGAAGCCACCTGTCTTAAGATGAGGACCCGCATGTAAAACCACAGTACCCGGATGGCAGACGGATGAACGACGGGAAAACCCCACTGGCCAACTGCACATGCGCAGATTGGCGCGACTTCCAATGAAAACCACCCAGTCTGACCCACGAGAGCTTCACACTGATACCTCACACGGTCCATTTGACCAGGGATGGTCCCTCAATCACTCAACAAACCTCCACGAATCCCCAAAATGCCTGCTTTCTATACTACGGCCAGACTGCGCATGCTCAAAATGATGAAAACGGACGATACATTAGTCCAGTCGGATCCCACTCACTCACTCACTCACCGTCGTTATTGCGTATTCCTCCTCCTCCTCCTCCTCACTCACTCACTCACTCACTCTCACACACTCATTCACTTACTCACTCTCACACGCGCGCGCATACACTCATTGCGCATTGCGCCGCAAGGTCAATAGGGCCCGAAATGCGCTTTTATACTACTAATCCTTCATTCACTGCCCCAAAATGCCCACTTTCTACTACTCGTACTGATGACATCACCAATGACGTCACAGATGCTGTGGATACTCACTCACTCACTCACTCACTCACCATCGTTAGTGCGTATTCCTCCTTCTCCTCCTTCTCACTAACTCACTCACTCACTCACTCACTCACACTCACTCACTCACACACACACGCGCGCATGCACTCACTGCGCATTGCGCCACAAGGTCAATAGGTCTCGAAATGCGCTTTTATACTACTAATCCTTCATTCAATGCCCCAAAATGCCCACTTTCGCTACTACTCGTGCTGTTGACGTCACAGATGCTGTGGACATCCCTCAAATCGTGGTTTCCACCACGGGAACTACAAGATGACACCCCCCACGACGCATTCGGAGCAATAGTGGTCCATCTCTACACCAAATACCTTCCTTCACTTGCATAAAATGTCCACTTTCGCTACTACTCGTACTGATGACGTCACCGATGACGTCACAGATGCTGTGGACATCCCTCAAATCGAGATCTACACCCGAGAGCGTTAGGCGTCAACGCCCGGTGGTGGTGGTGGTGGTGGTGGTGGTGGTGGTGGTGGTGGTGGTGTGTGTGGTGGTGGTGGTGGAGGTAGTAGTGTGTGGTGGTGGTGGTGGTGGTGGTGGTGGCGTGTGGTGTGGTGGTGGTGGTGATGTGTGATGGTGGTGGTGTTGATGGTGGTGTCTGTACATATAGGAATGAACATGTGTCCCTCATCATGTGCCTGGATATGCACAGAATACATGGACATGCGCAGAGTACATGTATTCTGTGCATGGAAGCCACCTGTCTTAAGATGAGGACCCGCATGTAAAACCACAGTACCCGGATGGCAGACGGATGAACGACGGGAAACCCCCACTGGCCAACTGCACATGCGCAGATTGGCGCGACTTCCAATGAAAACCACCCAGTCTGACCCACGAGAGCTTCACACTGATACTTCACACGGTCCATTTGACCAGGGATGGTCCCTCAATCACTCAACAAACCTCCACGAATCCCCAAAATGCCTGCTTTCTATACTACGGCCAGACTGCGCATGCTCAAACTGATGAAAACGGACGATACATTAGTCCAGTCGGATCCCACTCACTCACTCACCGTCGTTATTGCGTATTCCTCCTCCTCCTCCTCCTCACTCACTCACTCACTCACTCTCACACACTCATTCACTCACTCACTCTCACACGCGCGCGCATACACTCATTGCGCATTGCGCCGCAAGGTCAATAGGGCCCGAAATGCGCTTTTATACTACTAATCCTTCATTCACTGCCCCAAAATGCCCACTTTCTACTACTCGTACTGATGACATCACCAATGACGTCACAGATGCTGTGGATACTCACTCACTCACTCACTCACTCACCATCGTTAGTGCGTATTCCTCCTTCTCCTCCTTCTCACTAACTCACTCACTCACTCACTCACTCACTCACTCACACTCACTCACTCACACACACACGCGAGCATGCACTCACTGCGCATTGCGCCACAAGGTCAATAGGTCTCGAAATGCGCTTTTATACTACTAATCCTTCATTCAATGCCCCAAAATGCCCACTTTCGCTACTACTCGTACTGTTGACGTCACAGATGCTGTGGACATCCCTCAAATCGTGGTCTCCACCACGGGAACTACAAGACGACACCCCCCACGACGCATTCGGAACAATAGTGGTCCATCTCTACACCAAATACCTTCCTTCACTTGCATAAAATGTCCACTTTCGCTACTACTCGTACTGATGACGTCACCGATGACGTCACAGATGCTGTGGACATCCCTCAAATCGAGATCTACACCCGAGAGCTACAAAATGACACCTCCCACGACGCATTCGGACCATCTCTACACCAAATACCTTCCTTCGCTTTCCCAAAATGCCCGCTTTGGCTACTACTCCTACTGATGGTGTCACCAATGTCGTCACAGATGACGTGAACATCCCTCAAATCGGGATGTACACCCCGAGAACTACAAGATGACACCTCCCACGATGCATTCGGACCAAGGATGGTCCATCTCTACACCATATACCTTCCTTCACTTCCCCAAAATGCCCGCTTTCGCTACTACTCCTACTCATGACGTCATCGATGCACCCCCCCAAAATGACCACTTTACTTACTACACCCAACTGCGCATGCGCAGATTGACGCGACTTGCAATAAAAAAAACACGCCATTCTGACTCTACCCCACAAAAGCTTAACTTTGACACCTTCCACGACCCATTTGGACCAATAGTGGTCCATCTCTACCCCAAACACACCCCCACGCACCACCAAAATGTCTGCTTTATATAATGCGACCAGACTGCGCATGAGCATAATATTGAAAACGGACGATACCTTAGTCCAGTCGGGTGCTCCTCCACGAGAGCTTGAAAATAAGATCTCATACGACACCATAGGACCAATAGGGGCTCACCTAGACCCCAAAACGTCCACCCAGTATGGACCTATCCACTGAGCCAGTAGGCCTATGGGCCTATATACAGACCTACCCGGTACCTGGACCTTTTCGGAAAATTTCACCGCTTAACTTCAAGACCCCTTCCATCGTGTTCTACATGGTGAGACGTGAAAAGCAAGACCAAACAACCCATATCGCAATGAACATGTGTGAATTTCCCAGTATGGCCTCTCCCCCATAGCCAGTATGGGCCTATATGGGCCTATATACAGACCTACCGGGTAGTTTTCAAAACATTTCACCGCTTAGCTCCGGGACCCTTCCCATCGTGGTCTACGTGGCGAGACGTGAAAAACAAGACCAAACAACCGATATCGCAATGAACATGTGTGAATTTCCCAGCATGGACCTCTCAGTGTAGGCCTATATACAGACCTACCCGGTACTTTTCAAAAAATATCCCCGCTTAGCTCCGGGACCACTCCCATCGTTTTTTTCGTGGCGAGACGTGAAAAACAAGACCAAACAACCCATAGTAAAATCCAAAAAAAAAATGACCACCCCCATACCCCTACGCTCATACTATTCAGCTTGTATCACTGACGTCCCTACTCTCCTTGTTCCCCCGCTGATTCACATCATCTAGTTCGCACCTCTTGGCCGTAAGGGGGCGCTTTATATGGATACCCAATCGCTGTGCCGTAATAGCTCGGAGGTAACCAGATTCCTCATACTAACCACGATTGGTTAACTATCTCACGTGATCCAAATTACGCCACACTCACATTCTAAACAGTCATGCCTAATAGTGAGATCACGACTCTCACGTAATATGGGAGCCATGCCAATATTTTGACATCGACAAACCCTCTTACCGCATCTCTCAACGGAACTTTTCCCCGTCTTTATTAACAGTCAACATTCAATTCAAAATCTGAAACAATTGAACGGTGTTTTTACGTTACCAATGTAGGCAGCTTGATCTCCTTATATTCTCATGATGATAAAGCGTGGTCTTATCAGTGGGATATTAACAACATTTACAGGGAATTATTTGTTAATCATTTGAAGGTATCGGTGATCAAATGTTTGCAATCAGTTGACGAACATTGCAAAACAATAGAGGAAGTTATCCAAAAATCTGTTCACTCTTAACTCAGAAATTAAAGTAATTAGAGCGGTTTTGCTGTCCGTTTATTGTTAGTTTTGCCATTAACGACATATGAACGTTTGAAGAGGGAGACAACTCATATTGCTTTAATTCACAGTTGATTGTGAACAAATAATTCACTAAGTTTCCGCGTTTTCCCACACAGTTATCACTCATTAGATGTCACATACGCTGGATAATTCATTACTGTTACCGAAAGACTAATCTTGGCAGCTTAGCG
The DNA here is from genome assembly GCA_036873755.1 of Hanleya hanleyi. NCBI lineage: Eukaryota > Metazoa > Mollusca > Polyplacophora > Lepidopleurida > Hanleyidae > Hanleya > Hanleya hanleyi. The sequence continues at coordinate 121,724 of JAVTVY010033373.1, read as the reverse complement.
CCGTAATTTGATGGAAACATTTAATGGTGACTGACTGGCCGAAAGAAAAAAGGTGGCGGATGCCCGATGTTGGATGCCATGATAAACAAAGCGGAACAAGACTCTTCTGTAAGAGTGATATTCATTGGTCATTGGTGTTTGACATGTGCAGAGCGCCCCTTTACGGCCAAGAGGCGCTAAATATGCGATGTGAATCAGCGGGAGAACAAGGAGAGCAGGGTCGTCAGTGATACAAGCTGTTTATCAGCGTACCATACCCCATATAGGCATTTTCCCGTATATTGTATAATACAGGCCCCTACTGTAGGAGTAAAGTCCGTGTTCCGCTTTTTATTTATTTTTTTCTGCGAAAACATACACCCACCCATGACTGGATAGCCCTGAAGGAGAGGGGACACCTCAGTCGACCCAATCGGTCCATGCAGCGTATTTGAAATCTGGGGACTACTTTCTGTCCGCCGAAGCAGGCCGCATTAACACCAGACCGCGGAGGAATTCAAGATCAAAGAGGGGGCGCCACCTGTTGGAACTATAGCGGCCTTGACCTTCACGCGGCCTCAGAGGTCAAAGATCGTGAATGGCCGCTTCCTATACTATAACCTGTAATAACGCCACCTGGCAGATGCAAGAGTTACCTCCCCCGTCAAAATACTGCTTTAAATGCGGGCTATATACTACTTACAGGCTCCGTAGCCAGGCAGGTAGCCAAGTTAAGGGGCAGGGGGATGTAAGAGATTTTGAGGTTTTTTGTTTTTTTGTTTTTTTTTGTCAGGTTGAAATTTTTAAAAAGTGTCATAGTATTACAGTATAAAGTTAGACACTGAGGATATTTCTAGAATGATAGACCTGAGGTAAACATGTTTACGTTCTGTTGTATTCATGGAATTTTCTCGTAATCGTGACCGATTTATCGTGAGTGAATTGTGTGAGTTGTCCGACTAGTGTTTTCTAGAAGATTCTATGATTGCAAATGGCTGTTCTGCGTACAGCCCGTATGACCCTGAGGGGTTTGTGCATAGCGCCATCTATACATGCATCGGGAGGCCCGTATGACCTGTGCGGAGCGCCATCTGTACATATAGATCTTCATTGTATTCAATATTAAACATTCTTGAAGTTTCTGGAATGAGAAAGCACTTGTTTATCTGGGTTAATTATGTCGAACTTTCTCGTAGTTGTTGTAATCTTATCTGGGTTAAATCTTACGTCATTGTTGTACCGATGGAAGTTTCTTGATCTGATAGAATAATCTCGAATTCCCGATAAAGTATAAATTGCTCGAAGTTTAGTGATCGAGGAGGAGATTCGAACGACTTACGTGGGTGCATCATCATTATTACTATTGACTAACATTTGCCTGAGATAACTGACTGCTGGATTATATATTCCTGTTGGCTGTGTTCGACCGCTGTGTATTATCTACGTGATTGAACTGACGAAAACTGGACAACAGCTGAGCGTTATTGACTGTGGAAATACAGGAACGGGATTTCACCACGGACTGTATAGAGATTAGCACGTTGATACAGACTCTGAGAGGTATACCGGTATAACATTGAACAGTAAGATTTTATTTGACCTTTATTTGCTGTATTGACCTAACTTAATTTGTATATGATTTTAGTATTGTAAATAAATAGTTGATTATTGATTCTCGACTTCACAAATCTTTCTGTTGCGTTTTTCTATTATCGTTTAGACGTAACAGAAATTGGGGGCCTGTCCGGGAGCTTTGTTTACATTCCAGCTTTGCAACATAGTTCTAAATTGATACATTGTCTGAATTTGTGAAGTCGAGTAGTAGTATATTATCAGCATGTCTTTTGACCCAACACAGTTTGCTTCAAAGCCTGGTCAGGAGGAATTTGACGAACTACGCAAAGAGGATTTGTTCGCGTTGTGTAAATTCCTACAAATTAAAGTTAAAACATCTTGGAGAAAGCAAGAAATTAAGAAACTCATTATTAAACATTTTGTTAGCAAACAACTTTGGGATGAAAGTGATTTTGATTTAACTGGGGAAACAGCTGATTATTTGGAAATAAAGAAATTAGAATTGCAAAATCAGCTGGAATTAAAGAAATTAGAATTAGAAAGAGAAAAGGAAGAAAGACAATTCAGTTAGAGCGAGAAAGAGAAGAGAAAGAAAGACAGTTTCAGTTAGAGAGAGAAAGAGAAGAGAAAGAAAGACAGTTTCAGTTAGAGAGATAAGAGAAAGATAGACAGTTTCAGTTAGAAATGAAACATTTGGAATTACAGTCGCGAACAGATCCTCCTGCAGATGCACCTGTACAATCACAATCAAAATTTGATACAGCTCGTCAAATACGTCTCGTCCCACCATTTCAGGAAAAAGAAGTTGATAAATATTTTCTGCATTTTGAGAAAATTGCTGAAAATTTAAACTGGCCGAAAGAAAATTGGAGTTTACTTCTTCAAAGTGTTTTGATCGGAAAGGCAAGGGACATTTACACTCAATTGACGGTAGAGCAAGCATGGTGAAGGATTTAATCCTCAAAGGTTATGAATTAGTTCCTGAAGCCTATAGACAAAAGTTTCGTAGTTGTGAAAAAGAAAACTCTCAGACTCATGTAGAATTTGCTCGTTCAAAAGAACAGTTATTTTGATAGGTGGTGTGCTTCGGTTAAAATTGACAACAACTTTGAAAACGTCAGACAGCTTATGCTAGTAGAGGAATTTAAAAGGTGTATCCATGGTGATATTGGAACATTTCTTGATGAAAAGAATGCCAACACTTTAGACGAAGCAGCCCGATTTGCTGATGAATACGCTCTGACACACAAATTATCATTTGTCAATGCTGTTAAGCCCAGTTCATTCCAGTCTAACATCTCAGGTAACAAATCCAGTTCTTTCTCAAGGCCTAAAACTTTTAACCCCAGTTACAAAGGTCAAAGGTCAAACACAAAGTCTCAGTCACCCACTTTTAACACTCAAAATAAGTCTCCCGTTTGCAGCTACTGTAAAAAGGACGGCCACTTGATGGCTAACTGTTTTAAATTGAAAAGAAGACAACAAGATCAAGCCTTTCAAAAGCCTAGTGGTTTCCTCACTTCAAGATCTGTACCCAGGCAGGTTAGTGACGTTCATAATGTATATGACGTTAAGATGCCCAAGGACACTGTTCCTATTAGTTCTATCAAGGATAAGGTTGACAGTTTTTTCAAATCCTGTTATGGAGATTTTTGAACCATTTATTCACAATGGTTTTGTATCACTTTCAAGTGATTTTTCTAATGCTACTCCTGTGAAGATTTTGCGAGATACGGGCGCGTCCCAGTCGCTTTTGTTGGCAGATATTTTGCCGTTTTCTGATTCTTCATCTGCAGGCAGTAATGTCCTGATTAAAGGGATAGATTCTGTAAATTATACACCCGTTCCGCTCCATAACATTCATCTGTCTTCCGACTTGATTTCTGGACCTGTTACGGTGGGTATTAAAGGTAGTTTACCCTTTGAGGGTGTTCAATTACTTCTTGGCAATGATCTTGCGGGAGATAAGGTCGGGGTTAACCCGATTGTAACTGACAAGCCTTATTTGGGTCAGATTCATGATCCAGTTGAAGACGAAATTCAAAGTTTGTATCCTGCTTGTGCAGTTACTAGAGCCATGAGGAGTCTGAAAAGGCTCTTAAAGATGACGTCATCGATGACGTTTGTTTGGCCGACACCTTTGTGTGTTTAAATGATGAGGCTGATAAGCCACATTTGGATAGCAAATTGGAATGTTCTAATGACAAAATTTCAAAATCACAGCTGGTTAATGAACAACATAGTGACAAGGACATTTCCAAGTTATTTGACAAGGCAGTAGATGAGTGTGATGTAACTCAAGAGCCTGTGTGTTACTTTTGTAAGAATGGTGTTCTTATGCGCAAATGGCGACCGCCAGATGTGTCACCTGATGATGAGTGGGCAGTTAAGTATCAGATTGTGGTACCAAAGTCATATCGTTTAGATATCCTCAGACTAGCCCATGAAACACCTCTTTCAGGCCATTTAGGTGTTAACAAAACATACTACAAAATTCGAAATCATTTCTATTGGCCAAATTTAAAGAAAGATGTTGTTGAATTTTGTAGGTCATGCCACACATGTCAAATGGTAGGAAACCCTAACCAAACCATACCAAAGGCCCCTCTACAACCAATCCCTGCATTTGGGGAAGCCTTTAGTAGGGTGATTATAGATTGTGTCGGTCCATTACCAAAAACAAAGTCAGGCAATCAATACATGTTAACAATCATGTGTGCTTCAACCAGGTTCCCTGAGGCCATTCCTTTACGGAATATTAAGGCAAAAACTATTGTTAAGGCCTTAGTTAAGTTTTTCACACTTGTCGGCCTACCCCAGTCTGTTCAGTCTGATCAGGGATCTAATTTCATGTCAGGAATCTTTCAACAAGTCCTGCATGAATTGGGAATAAAGCAGTACAAATCATCTGCATACCACCCAGAAAGCCAAGGCGCATTAGAAAGATTCCACCAAACATTAAAGAACATGATTAGGACTTATTGTTTTGACACTGAAAAAGACTGGGATGAAGGCATACATTTGTTATTGTTTGCTGTTAGAGAGTCTGTTCAAGAGTCTTTAGGCTTCAGTCCATTTGAATTAGTCTTTGGTCATACAGTTAGAGGACCCCTTAAACTGCTAAAGGAAAAGTTCCTAGACAGTGAGCTTGACTCATGCAGTCTCTTACAATATGTGTCGGACTTTCGCACCAGGTTGACCAAAACACGTGATTTGGCCATGTCAAATTTAAAGTCAGCTCAAAAAGGTATGAAAATAACCTATGATAAACATGTCCTTAAACGAAGTTTCAAACCTGGTGAGAAGGTTCTGGCTTTTCTGCCTATTCCTGGTAATCCACTTAAGGATAGATATTATGGTCCTTATGTCATTGAAAAGAAACTAAGTGACCTTAATTATGTAGTTCGGACTCCTGACAGGCGTAAAAGCAAACAGTTATGCCATGTAAATATGTTAAAGTTATACATCGACAGAGATAGCACTAACAGTACTGTCCATCTTGTAAGTGTAGTTAGTTCTGACCCTGATACTAATGAAACTTGTGAAGAGCCCATGACAGCGTCGAAATTACAGAACTCTGACATTCTACTTAATTTGGATTCCAAGTTGTGTCATCTCGAGCCAGCGCGTCAGGAAGAACTTCGAACTCTGCTCAGTCAATATGAACATTTGTTTCCCCGACATTCCTACTCGGACTGATACAATTTCACATGACGTCGATGTCGGAGATTCTAATCCAGTGAAGCAGCACCCATATCGTTTGAATCCCTTTAAACAAAACTACCTGAAAAAAGAGATTCAGTATTTATTGGACAATGACTTCATTGAACCAAGTAATAGTAACTGGAGTTCACCTTGTATCTTCGTTCCAAAGCCGGATGGCAGTTACAGGATGTGTACTGACTACAGAAAGGTGAACACATTGACCAAAACAGACACATTCCCTATTCCACGCATTGACGATTGCATTGATAAAGTGGGAAGTGCCAAGTTCGTGTCAAAGTTTGATCTTCTGAAAGGATTTTGGCAAGTTCCACTGACAGATCGTGCGAAGGAGATATCAGCATTCGTCACTCCGGAGGGTCTGTTCCAGTACAAAGTTATGCCATTTGGAAAGAAAAATTCTCCAGCCACGTTCCAGCGTCTCATCAACCGTGTTACTTCCGGTTTGGAAGGATGTGAGACTTACATTGATGACGTCATTGTCTACAGCGATACATGGGAAGATCATCTACTGAGAATTCGCGCACTGTTCAATCGACTGAGTGACGCCAAGCTGACAGTCAACCTTGGAAAAAGTGAATTTGGGCATGCACGTGTGACATTCTTGGGTCATGTTGTAGGTCAGGGTCAAGTAAAGCCTGTAGATGCTAAGGTCAGTGCTATCTCGCTATTTCCAAAACCAACATGTAAGAGACAACTGATGCGTTTCTTGGGTATGGCTGGTTACTACAGGAAATTCTGTCCAAATTTTTCAGATATTACTGAACCTTTAACTCGGCTCTTAAGAAAGAGGGTAACTTTTGTTTGGACCGATGAATGTGAATCAGCTTTTGAAAAACTGAAAGCCATACTCAAGAGTGCACCAGTTCTTTCAGCACCAGATTTTGGTTCACCTTTTAAACTGGCTGTAGATGCTAGTGATGTTGCTGCTGGTGCCGTTTTGTTACAAGAAGGTATAGATGGTGTAGACCACCCAATATGTTATTTTTCACGTAAATTTGACAAACATCAGAGAAATTATTCTACAATTGAGAAAGAATGTTTGGCAATGATATTGGCTTTACAACATTTTGATGTTTATGTTACTTCTTCATCGTTGCCAATTACTGTATTCAGTGATCACAATCCACTTGTTTTCATAAGTAAGATGAAAAACAAAAATCAAAGATTGTTGAGATGGAGTTTGGTGTTACAAGAATACAATATTGAAATCAAACATATTAAGGGTAAGGACAATTTGATCGCTGATTGTTTGTCTCGCATATAATGTACATATGTTTGTCAATATTTTTGCTGTTGTAATATAGATTTGGTTTTGTAATAATGTTTTGAATTGTCAAGAAAGTTCCAAGTTTGAAACTTTCTTCTTTTAAGAGGGGGAGTGTCATAGTATTACAGTATAAAGTTAGACACTGAGGATATTTCTAGAATGATAGACCTGAGGTAAACATGTTTACGTTCTGTTGTATTCATGGAATTTTCTCGTAATCGTGACCGATTTATCGTGAATGAATTGTGTGAGTTGTCCGACTAGTGTTTTCTAGAAGATTCTATGATTGCAAATGGCTGTTCTTCGTACAGCCCGTGTGACCCTGAGGGATTTGTGCATAGCGCCATCTATACATGCATCGGGAGGCCCGTATGACCTGTGCGGAGCGCCATCTGTACATATAGATCTTCATTGTATTCAATATTAAACATTCTTGAAGTTTCTGGAATGAGAAAGCACTTGTTTATCTGGGTTAATTATGTCGAACTTTCTCGTAGTTGTTATAATCTTATCTGGGTTAAATCTTACGTCATTGTTGTACCGATGAAAGTTTCTTGATCTGATAGAATAATCTCGAATTCCCGATAAAGTATAAATTGCTCGAAGTTTAGTGATCGAGGAGGAGATTCGAACGATTTACGTGGGTGCATCATCATTATTACTATTGACTAACATTTGCCTGAGATAACTGACTGCTGGATTATATATTCCTGTTGGCTGTGTTCGACCGCTGTGTATTATCTACGTGATTGAACTGACGAAAACTGGACAACAGCTGAGCGTTATTGACTGTGGAAATACAGGAACGCGATTTCACCACGGACTGTATAGAGATTAGCACGTTGATACGGATTCTGAGAGATATACCGGTATAACATTGAACAGTAAGATTTTATTTGACCTTTATTTGCTGTATTGACCTAACTTAATTTGTATATGATTTTAGTATTGTAAATAAATAGTTGATTATTGATTCTCGACTTCACAAATCTTTCTGTTGCGTTTTTCTATTATCGTTTAGACGTAACAAAAGGCACTAAATTATCAAGTGCCCATTATTTCATCTCAGAAAGATAGAAAACACAACTAAACACAAGAAAATATGAATATTTCTTTGAACTAACTAACTTACCACACTATACCCTGGGGTCAAACTCTTTTTTTTTTTAAGACAATTTTATTTACCGGTAGGCTATGTAATTTCTTCGCAAAAACTGCATTACTAAATATCAATTTGATATGAAATAAAATAGTTTTCCCCACTTTTCCTCGCTGAGAGGCGGAAATTTTGAAGAAAAATGAAGAAAACATCTCTTTACTGATACCCCACGTGCATTTGCGTACACTTCGCCATTCACAAGATGGCTTGCGAATCGTGTCTCCATTATCGCGGAGCGATATCCGGTACTTTACCGTATTCTGTTCGCCCTTCATCCGGCGGAGAACAGATTTGAGAAATCTGATAAATACTGGCTATGGGGGAGAGGCCATACTGGGAAATTCACACATGTTCATTGCGATATGGGTTGTTTGGTCTTGCTTTTCACGTCTCACCATGTAGAACACGATGGAAGGGGTCTTGAAGTTAAGCGGTGAAATTTTCCGAAAAGGTCCAGGTACCGGGTAGGTCTGTATATAGGCCCAAAATGCCCGCTTTGGCTACTACTCCTACTGATGGTGTCACCAATGTCGTCACAGATGACGTGAACATCCCTCAAATCGGGATGTACACCCCGAGAACTACAAGATGACACCTCCCACGACGCATTCGGACCAAGGATGGTCCATCTCTACACCATATACCTTCCTTCACTTCTCCAAAATGCCCGCTTTCGCTACTACTCCTACTGATGACGTCATCGATGCACCCCCCAAATGACCACTTTACTTACTACACCCAACTGCGCATGCGCAGATTGACGCGACTTGCAATAAAAAAAAACACGCCATTCTGACTCTACCCCACAAAAGCTTAACTTTGACACCTTCCACGACCCATTTGGACCAATAGTGGTCCATCTCTACCCCAAACACACCCCCACGCACCCCCAAAATGTCTGCTTTATATAATGCGACCAGACTGCGCATGAGCATAATATTGAAAACGGACGATACCTTAGTCCAGTCGGGTGCTCCTCCACGAGAGCTTGAAAATAAGATCTCATACGACACCATAGGACCAATAGGGGCTCACCTAGACCCCAAAACGTCCACCCAGTATGGACCTATCCACTGAGCCAGTAGGCCTATGGGCCTATATACAGACCTACCCGGTACCTGGACCTTTTCGGAAAATTTCACCGCTTAACTTCAAGACCCCTTCCATCGTGTTCTACATGGTGAGACGTGAAAAGCAAGACCAAACAACCCATATCGCGATGAACATGTGTGAATTTCCCAGTATGGCCTCTCCCCCATAGCCAGTATGGGCCTATATGGGCCTATATACAGACCTACCGGGTAGTTTTCAAAACATTTCACCGCTTAGCTCCGGGACCCTTCCCATCGTGGTCTACGTGGCGAGACGTGAAAAACAAGACCAAACAACCTATATCGCAATGAACATGTGTGAATTTCCCAGTATGGACCTCTCAGTATAGGCCTATATACAGACCTACCCGGTACTTTTCAAAAAATATCCCCGCTTAGCTCCGGGACCACTCCCATCGTTTTTTTCGTGGCGAGACGTGAAAAACAAGACCAAACAACCCATAGTAAAATCCAAAAAAAAAATGACCACCCCCATACCCCTACGCTCATACTATTCAGCTTGTATCACTGACGTCCCTACTCTCCTTGTTCCCCCGCTGATTCACATCATCTAGTTCGCACCTCTTGGCCGTAAGGGGGCGCTTTATATGGATACCCAATCGCTGTGCCGTAATAGCTCGGAGGTAACCAGATTCCTCATACTAACCACGATTGGTTAACCATCTCACGTGATCCAAATTACGCCACACTCACATTCTAAACAGTCATGCCTAATAGTGAGATCACGACTCTCACGTAATATGGGAGCCATGCCAATATTTTGACATCGACAAACCCTCTTACCGCATCTCTCAACGGAACTTTTCCCCGTCTTTATTAACAGTCAACATTCAATTCAAAATCTGAAACAATTGAACGGTGTTTTTACGTTACCAATGTAGGCAGCTTGATCTCCTTATATTCTCATGATGATAAAGCGTGGTCTTATCAGTGGGATATTAACAACATTTACAGGGAATTATTTGTTAATGATTTGAAGGTATCGGTGATCAAATGTTTGCAATCAGTTGACGAACCTTGCAAAACAATGGAGGAAGTTATCCAAAAATCTGTTCACTCTTAACTCAGAAATTAAAGTAATTAGAGCGGTTTTGCTGTCCGTTTATTGTTAGTTTTGCCGTTAACGACATATGAACGTTTGAAGAGGGAGACAACTCATATTGCTTTAATTCACAGTTGATTGTGAACAAATAGTTCACTAGTTTCCGCGTTTTCCCACACAGTTATCACTCATTAGATGTCACATACGCTGGATAATTTATTACTGTTACCGAAAGACTAATCTTGGCAGCTTAGCGCCGTAATTTGATGGAAACATTTAATGGTGACTGACTGGCCGAAAGAAAAAAGGTGGCGGATGCCCGATGTTGGTTGCCATGATAAACAAAGCGGAACAAGACTCTTCTGTAAGAGTCATATTCATTGGTCATCGGTGTTTGACATGTGCAGAGCGCCCCCTTACGGCCAAGAGGCGCGAAATATGCGATGTGAGTCAGCGGGAGAACAAGGAGAGCAGGGACGTCAGTGATACAAGCTGTTTATCAGCGTACCATACCCCATATAGTTACTTTCCCGTATATTGTATAATACAGGCCCCTATTGTAGGAGTAAAGTCCGTGTTCCGCTTTTTATTTTTATTTTTTTCTGCGAAAACATACACCCACCCATGACTGGATAGCCCTGAAGGAGAGGGGACACCTCACTCGACCCAATCGGTCCATGCAGCGTATTTGAAGTCTGGGGACTACTTTCTGTCCGCGGAAGCAGGCCGCATTACCACCAGACCGCGGAGGAATTCAAGATCAAAGAGGGGGCGCCACCTGTTGGAACTATAGCGGCCTTGACCTTCACGCGGTCTCAGAGGTCAAAGATCGTGAATGGCCGCTTCCTATACTATAACCTGTAATAACGCCACCTGGCGGATGCAAGAGTCACCTCCTCCGTCAAAATACTGCTTTAGATGCGGGCTATATACTACTTACAGGCTCCGTAGCCAGGCAGGTAGCCAAGTTAAGGGGCAGGGGGGTGTAAGAGATTTTGAGTTGTTTTTTTCTGTTTTTTTCTTTTTTTGTCAGGTTGAAATTTTTAAAAAGGCACTAAATTATCAAGTGCCCATTATTTCATCTCAGAAAGATAGAAAACACAACTAAACACAAGAAAATATGAATATTTCTTTAAACTAACTAACTTACCACACTATACCCTGGGGTCAAACTCATTTTTTTTTAAGACAATTTTGTTTGTCTAATTTTTTATTTACCGGTAGGCTATGTAATTTCTTCGCAAAAACTGCATTACTAAATATCAATTTGATATGAAATAAAATAGTTTTCCCCACTTTTCCTCGCTGAGAGGCGGAAATTTTGAAGAAAAATGAAGAAAACATCTCTTTACTGATACCCCACGTGCATTTGCGTACACTTCGCCATTCACAAGATGGCTTGCGAATCGTGTCGCCATTATCGCGGAGCGATATCCGGTACTTTACCTATTCTGTTCGGCCTTCATCCGGCGGAGAACAGACTTGAGAAATCTGATAAATTACAGGTTTTCATACCACTTCGGAACCAGATTGCCTGGGCTTACAAAATATATAATAGGTATGAATAACTTTCGTATCAGCCAAGAGGTGTGATAAAGCTGTAATTTTGAACAAGTAGGACATCACATGACTCGAAAATGGCGGGTTACGTTGAGGTTACGTCGGTGGACTTTAGCTGATTGGCTGACGAAGCCACATGGTATTGATTTCTGGAAATTCCCTCTTGCAGTTGCCGAAAGTAGGCTGAAAATGGATACACACGATCCCAGGGGCAGTCTTACCGCGTATAGATGACCGAGATGGTTACAGGTTGACCCCACGTGGCCGACATCTTGAATTTACCCATGATCCCCTGCTCGGGTGGTTATACAAATAGGCTCGAAATGACCCAAATATGATAATTAGTCATCCTCCCGCGGCCACAGCGCATGCTCCATTTCACAGGCTCATTTATCATCCCTGTCTCCAATAGCGGAAGTTGACCTTTACTATGTTGCTATGACGTGTATGGGAAAACTCACGTACGCACGCATCCTCCCCACAGCGCATGCTCCATTTCGCAGGCTCATTTACCATCCCTGCCTCCAATAGCGGAAGTTGACCTTTACTACGTTGCTATGACGTATACGAGAAAACCCACGTACGCCTACGGTTCCGTTTGAATCCGGCCGAACAACTCCTTCAGTGTTGCACATGAGCGAACAACTTTTCATATGCTCTGCCCAGATATACAGGGAAAATAATCTCAAGATAATTGTTTTTAACGCTAGGTCAACAGAGGTATTATGCAGACTTGAAAAGTGATCGAAATATTTGGCAAACATCTATTTTACTATATATGATGTCACTTCCGGCGATGTGCGCGAAGGCCCCGAATCCGGTCCAAAAATCTGGGGTGTTATTAGGCTCCCAGCTAGGTGATTGATAATTAGTGTCAGCTCTCAAATGATAAGATCAGATTCTTTATTGTACTGAGCATCCCATTTGGGACAGAGTACAAAACACATAACAAGTAGAAGAAATAAGAAAGTAAACAAACCGGTGCGACGTTTCCGTTTCTGCTCCCAGAAATCCACTAGGCCAGAGGTCAGTTTTCGCAGCTAAAGTGAGGTCTGGGGCTAGATTGCTACCGACGTAACCCCAACGTAACCCGCCATTTTTCAGTCATGTGCTGCCCTATAATTTATCTGATTTCTCTAGCCTGTTCTCCGCCGGATGAAGGCCGAACAGAATCCGGTAAAGTACGGGATATCGCTCCGAAATAATGGAGACACACGTTTCGCAAGCCATCTTATGGATGGCGAAGTGTACGCAAATGAATTTCCCCCCCCCCCCCCCCCTCCCCAAGGCCTGGGCCTGGTAGGGTTAACGCTGTTGTTAAGGTTCAAGATTCAAGATTTTATTGTACGAGCACCAGATATGGCAGAGTACAAGAGTAAATAAAATCAGTAATATTAATTAATAATTATTAGTATTATTATTAATATTAATTGGTTAACTAGGTTGATTGGGTACTCCCTCGACTCCCCAGGTCTCAATCAAACTAATTCACCAATTTACTAGGGTACCGAGCCCCTGTGGACTGGGTCTGCATGACAGACCAACCTGTAACCATCTCGGTCATCTATACACGGTAAGACTATGGATGGCGACGTGTACGCAAATGCATGAGAGACGAGAAAAATGAGGGTTCCCGAATCATTGCCGCGCACTTCCCCAATCACGTGATCTCACCAAGCAACAAACATGGCGACCCAAACTTTGACAGCTTGTTGTCCGTTTTCATTCACAAGAATCTCTAAAGGCACTGCTTGCCTGCGTTGTGTAGACATGTCGATGTTAACCTGACTGCCTGCAAATTCGTACACCAGTAGTGCTATAGTGGGGAAATTATTAGTAAACAATGACTGACCGAGGCTAGCAAATATTAAATGTTGGATCTACAACAACAACAACAACTGATTATCATTCTCTCGCTTCGGCTCCGGTCCAGAGAAACTCAAAGTCAAACTTAGTTACTAACTGAAACCAATTGGTTTTCTGCAACAGAGGTCGGAGGATGACGGGGTTGTCATCATATGATTTGATCATGGAAATGCACAAGCAGTGAGTCAGTTGAACAATCACACACCACCGCCACACACGCCACGGTGTACAAGTTGTCAAGTACTACAATGCCATTTCCATCCCCGAGAGAGACTGCCGCGAATGTATGGAAACCCCTCAGGTGAGTGATTAAGGGGAACTTTTGTGTGAAAATCTGATTAGTCGAATTTTCCCAGCCCTTGTCAGTAGGGACTCACAAGGACCATCAGTTGAATTGCAGATAATGGGGAAAAAATCTTTCAGATTTCCCACTCCCAGATGAACGGAACTGTTCTACTCCCATTACTTTATAAAATTGTTTTAGAAATTGGTGGTTTGTGGGAACAAATTTTGCATTATCTCTTCCAGTATTTATTAATACTATCAAAGTAGTATTGTGTGGTCAAACAGCCGGCCTTAGCATTCCGAATTATCGATAGTGCAACTCCACAGTTATACATTGGGTTTTGCTGTTTCACGAGTATTTAGCTGGCCATTGGTGACGTCATTGAGACTGCTAATCATTGGTCATTCCAACCAACTCACCAACTCAGGTGAGCTGCGCAGACCAGTTTTGGACTTACCTATTGTCAGTCTTTTAGCGTTATCTTCCCAATAGTTTGCAGGGTTCATACACCTCCTGGAAAGTCCTTAAAACTCCTGGAATTTAATTGCTGACCTGGAAAATGCTTAAAAACGAAGTAAAATTTCTGGAAACTCCTGGAAGAACTACACCTTCCTTCCCCTTCTTGGAGAACCAGCGATCTGATGGCACGTGTTACAAAAGACTCCTGGAAAATTCAAATTATTGACCTGGAAAGTCCTGGAAAACTCCTGGAATTTATTCCTTTCGTAAGTGTATGAACCCTGAGGTTGGCAGAATGCCATTCAATTCACTCGCTGGCTTCTGAAACCAGACATGAAGAACATATTGGAAGAAGAAAAGTGAAAAAATATAATTTCATATTTACATTTATTTTAGTCAATAATTATATGACAGTCAATTGGTTACGTACATGTATAGGAACCCCAAATGTAGCATCAAATTTAGCTCCATTGAGGCCTTTATGTATGATCATCAAGGTAGCCAATCTAGTCAGTTTACACCGGTTTCACTGTATTATATTGGTGTTGATCAATTTCTTTCTGTGGTTTACATATACGGTAATCTTTAATTTTGCTATAATAATATTATCATCATTATTAATAATAAATACATGTATGGTTTATTCCCCGTTCCAGTCAGCCTGCTATGGGTAAATCGAGAAACCATCAGACGAACCATGAAGAGAACTCCATTCCACGAACTTTTGTTCCTTATCGCCTGCCGAGGCTCTCATCTAGTGATGGTTTCATGAGCAGTCATGACGGTCCAGACAAGGACAATAAAATCTGGAGTCGATTCGGATTCCAGGATGCAGAATATATAAGGTGCATAATTTGTATTTCCTGAATCTGGTGCATAATTTGTATCATCTGCAATTTTTTGGAATACCGTCAACTGGGGTGTATCCGGAGAGAGGGGTGAATTCAGACAAAAGACCAAGGAAAGTTCATTTTTTAACATTTATTATTAAGCAAACCTTTCTTTTTCTCCTATTTTTTTTTTTTTTTTGACTTCTTCTTCTTTTACTCACATTGAGGTTATCAAACAACATCGAAATGATCATCTTAGCCACCAGATGGTAAGCTTGAAAACTCATTCACTTTTTTTTTTTCAATTTTTGCAAAACTTCTATTGGTCATGATTGTTCGAAGCCCTGGTCATATGTTGATGAATATTTTCCAAAACACATAATAATTGGCGAGATCATAGAGCCAAAAAGTTAAATAAAACAAGCATATTCTTCGAGAAATGTTCAGTTTGTATATGAAGCTGGAATTCTTCCGGACAAAGGGGTGAATTGGACATGCTAAAAATAATCGATGGAGAGATTTCTGTGGTGTCCGTTCCCATTTATTACTTGGAAAATGTTGATATCAGATGGTAAATGCTCGAAAAAAACACCCACAAATTTTACAAAATCGTGAAGCCACATTCCAAATTAAAGTCGATTATACCAGCTCATCATACCAAGAGTTATCTCCCCTTCCTCCTAGGTCATGAAATCCCCAAATGAGCCGAAAATGGCTCTACCAGGTTTATTTAGCATCCGGGGGTCCGAATACGCTTCACAGAAGGCATGTTTTCGCCCGATGTCACATAATTAGTGCGTGTCCGAATTGACCCCAACACCTGGGGTGCATTCACATGATTTTAGACTTAATTAGCTCAATTAATACTAAATCCGGTATGGACTAAATTTTTGACATGAAGGACCCCGTGGACCAAAAAATATTTTCCTGCATTGGAGATATAATGCCACCGCACATCACCAGATTAAATGGCGTTTTGGTCCAAGAGATCCATCATGTCTAAAATGTGTGTTTAAATGGCTCGATTTAGGCCCTTTTTTCATGAAATAGCACACGCTGCGGATTCCATTTTCATGTCATAACCGTAATCATGATGCTGTCGAGCTAGAACTTGCCGGTACATTAAAACACAATTATTTTCAGGACATTTTAATTTTTTGGTCTCAGCCGCACCACATACAGGCCAAAATGCTGCCTTATCATACCATCTCCTTTGTCGAGAGAGAGTTCATATGTCTGTGGTTGATTAATTCTTCTTTCATTATTTTATAGGGCACAAAATATGGGTCCTCGTGTCTGGAAAGTTTACGTTCCAAGTAAGTCATTCCTACAACAGATGCGCCAGTCAAATATGGCCGTGCCCAAATTCCGCAAAGCCATGATCATCCCATCACGATCAGTGACTGGAATGTCCAGAACACGAGACTTCGACGACAACATGTATTACAAAAGGTGAGAGGTAGGGGCAATAAGTTGAGAATATCCCTTGATTTGCCAGAAATGCCCATAGTCTATTCTTTTGATCTGTACACTGTTGCAGATTCATTGCTTTTCTCTTCAATTTCGTTGTTACCGGTACTAATGTTTCACATTATCTAACTCCCTGAAAGATATCCTGTTGCAACAGAATAAGCGTCTAGTATCTCCATTTTTAATGTATGTTTACTTCAATATGGAACAAAATC
Organism: Hanleya hanleyi; assembly: GCA_036873755.1. Lineage (NCBI taxonomy): Eukaryota > Metazoa > Mollusca > Polyplacophora > Lepidopleurida > Hanleyidae > Hanleya > Hanleya hanleyi. The sequence goes on along the minus strand of JAVTVY010033373.1, from coordinate 105,178 downwards.
ACCAATGAGAACAGAAAATAAAGGGAGGCAATTAATTGTGTTGTCCAATATTGTGATTATCTCCCCTTGACCAGATAACCCTGATGCTAGTTTAATATGATACATGTAAGTGTAGGTCAGACATTGGTTTTATGAAGCCCTTGTGAATAAGAAACGCACCTCAGCAATATACCTTGAGGCATTGAAATAACCCACATTCAACACCATGTTAAGAATAGCTGAGGTGAACTGATTTTGCTTTAGCATTCACCTTGTCCTTGGCAACTGCTGAATAGTGTGTTTAAATTTGAGCACTGTGTTCGGCCCAGTGGGGTTACGAGCAGCTTGTCTTAAGAGGTAACTAACCTGGTAATAGATAACATATGCTGACTGTGATGTTGACTTCAGCTCAATCCCTGGTTTCTATTCCATGTCTACTCTTTCCTCTTTTCTTTTTCTCATAGAAACTATTAAAAATGTTGAAATATTATCATTTTAGGAGAATAAACTAGTTTGATGCCCTCTGGGGAAAGAAGAATACAAAAATCTGAGGATCCCATGTTGAATTTAACGTAAATTCTTTGTACCAGTATTGCAGAATGGGCTCTACATGACAGCAATACATTAAACTATCAAGTCCGAAAATTTTGACCTTCATTTACTGTTGCCAGAGCTATGGGCAAGGTTTGCTGAATGTAAATAGGGCTCCTTTCACCCCATCGAACACCCTTTCCGAGTCCCTACCCACCACTACTCCCCCAGGCCAGATAGGGTTAATGCCTTTTTAATTAAATTTCGATATTTCCATCTTGTTTCAGTTTGTTGAGAGAGAGATCCAAGCACAGCATCATGAAAAATAGCACAGTTACCACGGTTACCCCTCTGAGCAGATCTGTGTCGCCGACCAAATCTGTGAGGAGTTTACGATGGACTCTAGGATCGTCGAACCATCCCAATTTTGATACGAAGGTAATGAATGATCATGCACAGTTACGAAACTCTGTACCAACGTGAAATGGCATTATTGCGTAGTGCTTATGAGTGAGAAATTGACGAGGAGGCGGAAGGCTGTTCGTGAGGTGTATGACTAGGTATATGATAAAAACCCATGAATGTGAAAATTTTAATTTCCATATCAAAAAATTTCTAGCCCGTTTTCATTGCATAATTCTATGCAGCAGTGTTTTTCGATAATGGCTCAATTTTGATTGGCCGGCGGTGTCCATATTGTTTGATGGTGACATTAGAATGTTCTCAGTCCTATTGGATTTGGATGGTGAAATGGTTTTATAGATATACGGAAACACTGCATTCAAGAATATAGTGCTTGTATTTCACATCTTCATTTTATCCAGCCAATTTCTACATTCCCACTTCAAACCTGCCTCGATTTATCTGACCCCCTTCAGTGTTCAAATCCGAGGTGTAAATTTCACTCACGAATGAGAGACGAACCAATCAGAACGTACACGCCGATTGTGAGTAGGATGAAATCATTCTCTATTAGCGGCACCATTCCTCCTAATATGGTGTTTGTATTAGCGCACTATATAGTTCAGCCAATCAATAACGCAGCTTCTACGACCCATTTCGAAGTTCAAATGTTTTTGAGGTCAGTGACGTCTCGTGTCCATCTATAAGTTCTTTGAACATTGAAGGGAGCCAGATATATCAAATGAAGTTGAAAGTGGGAATGTAGAAATTAGCTTGATAAAATGCAGATGGTATTTCACAGATTTTTCCCTAAAATATTCTTTTGTATAATTGTTTTAACCCTTTGTTGTTAAGAAAAATAGCTCTTCTAGTATGACATCCAAAGCTAAATGGAGCTTATTGTAAAGTTGTATCTTGTTCATTTTTACCAGGGTCATAGTCGAATCCAGGGTCCGTACTCACGAGAATTCACCGTCACCTGCATGCCACCAACAAACTGGTTACGCATGCGACATGGGCGCATACCGAGTCCACCAACAAAACCCACTCATGCATAGCATGTAAACACCTCTCATTACTCTCCTTTCACTCTCCTGGAACATTTCAGTGACATTATGTCGACATGCCAACCTTGTTGACAGCTGTAGTGTAATGGCGATTATACACTTCACCTTTGCATGTGACACTAACATTGTGCCAGATTCAGTAATATAAGAAAAGTAAAGCTATTTAGGACATTTGCCGCACAACTGATGACAGAAGATATGATGGCAGATAGCACTCTAGTTAAAAAGAGCACAGCTGCTGACAAATGGCAGGATCCTGGCAAATGCCACAGCTCCTGACAAATAGCACATCTGCTGGCAGATAGCACAGCTATTGACAAAATCGTTACCCATTTTCTATAATCCTCGGAACGGGAATCTCAACCTATACATAACTTTCCTAATATTAGTAAATGTTTTTGGTTGAGGAGGGCCCAAAACTAGATTACTTAGATTGATGGAAATCCAGCCAAATCAAATTTGGTATATTTTGGAGAGCTCAGAGTTACAAACTACCATATATAAAGCCAGATGGTCGCAGACTATCCTTTGGCACAAATGCAATGGTCTGATATTTACAGCAGATTTTCGTCTTCAGAAATTATGATCTGATTCAAAACAGATTTGAGAAACCACTTCTGTGACTAGATAATGAGCCTTTACAGAAACTCTTTTGATTGGCTGAATTTTCTTCCAATTTTCTTCCAATTTTCTTCATTATCCAATGAATAAGCTGGATTTCCATTTGAAAATTTGAATTGACCAATCAAAACTGTTTTAAAACTGGAAGATACCCCATGATGCTCTTGAGATCACAAGGCCATTTGGTGACCTTATAGCACAACAGGTCATGGTAAGAATAGGCCTCAGCTCCTCAGATAGCTTGTCATAAGAGGTGACTAACTGGGGTTTCCGGATGTGAAAAGTAATAGGACCCCACATGTGGGGTTCCCGGGTCTGGAAAGAAATAGGACTCGAATGTCATGATATGACTGAAATATAGTTGAAAGCGACACTAAATTTTATTCACTCTCTCACGGGACCTGGCCTACTATAGAGTGGAGTCGAGAAGTACAGTGAGAGCTGCCACAACCTCAACAGCAGCATGACCTTAAACGATGATGACAGATTTGATTGGTCAGTTCAAATTTTTAAATGGAAATCTGGTATTTTCATTGGCCAATGAAGAAAACCAAAAGAAAATCAATCCAGTCACAGAGTTTTTGTAAACAATTGCTGTAAGTTCATCTCGTTCAAGGAGTGGTTACTGTATTTTTTTTTTTTTTTAATCCGATTACAGAAAATAATTCCCAATGAAATGAAAGAAAAGAGAACGAAAGTTGGGATCACTGCAAATATTTGTCTTTGGAAGCTCATGGTTCGATATATGGGTCATTTGGTTCAAACGACCCCCTTTCAGAACTAAATAGGTATGTTATTTCTCTGAATTGGACAGCACGTTACTGTGTCTTAAGGAAACAACCCGCCTCTCAAGAAATCCTAGCGGCATCCTTGAAAATATATATGATAAAAGTTTTGTCTCTTGAAATATTTTACATGACCCATGTCGTAGACACATTCTTGAACTGTTTTGAGCAGTTTTTGCCTACAGCTTGGAGTGTGACATACACCTGAATGGTTTTCTCATTCAGAACTCGATGGTGAATGTGCCATTTTATGATTGATGCAAACATTCTTATTATTGTATTAATTTTACAATGTTATAAATCTTGTGTGCAAATACTGTGTGCAAATACTTTACACCATTTACATAGATGTGTAAATATATGTGTTAATATTATAAAACGCCTGCTTATACTTGTGCAGAATATATTTTTTACAGTGTGCCAAATATCGGAATTGTATATCATTAAAATTTATTCCAACTCGTATATTATATTTTGTATATATTTAAAACTGTTAATATGTGTGATGCATTTATCTGCCATATTTCTTTTCATATTTCTTTTGTTTTCATTTGTCAATATTTTTGTTACTCCTTTTGGGTTACTCCTTTTGATAATTTGTATTGTGATGTAAGCTAGAAAATAATGATAGGTATATGGACAGATATAGGGACCTTCTTGCAGCCTGTGACAATATTCCAAGGCCAGGGTGTATAGAATACATATCTCAGTGTATATTGGGTGGGAGCGAATGCATGCTTTGTTCTCCAGACTGATTTGGATCAGCCTCTGGATTCGTATTTGAGAAATACTTTTCAACAAAATGTCATCTGAGTTTTTTTTTCACATTTTCTGGTGGAGCTTTTGTTGATAGTGTGGAAAGCTCTGTTTAAGTCTTTGGTAATTAAATATCCAGCGGACTAATTCACACGTTACAGTTTACATATCGTTACTGAGACCTCTTTAATGGATATTGCTAGTATGGAGCCAATCATGAGCTCATCAGACAAGATTCCTTAATGAAACCTACAGGAATGGCTTTGGTGTCGGCGTGAGTGATGGCAGCTGTCACAACAAACCGACATGCAGAACGGCTGTTGACATGTGGAGCGGTTGGCGGCATGCAACTCGGGGAATAGGCGACTATGCCCCAATCCTGGTATACCGGTGCAAACAGGCCCAAGCAAATCTCTGTCAAGCTTTGATTTGACTGGGTTATTCAGATGGACAGCTAGGTGGTGTTGAAGCAAAATAACGATACGTGAGGGTAAAGACTGCTATTCCATAATTTACGGAACTTAATTTGAGTGATTCTTGAAGTCGGATTGATTATATCTTATAGTTTATAGTTGTTTTTTTGAGAAGTTTGACTTCCTGTAATCAGTAGTATGAGGTTAATTCTGAGGTACATACCTGTGAAGTGAGGCTCAATGTTCCATTCGCCAGTCATCTTCACCTTTCAAGTTACATACCACACAAACGTTCCGTCACGTGTAGTATTCGACTTGGGTATGCGAAGATGTTCGCCAGTTAGCTTTCCGCCCTGTGTATTTCATACAGCCAAAATAAGCAAAGTTATATTCTGTAAACGCCCACAATTACGAATGACGTAAAACAGCGTCAAATGACGTGTGAAATGGAGCTTTCGTTCGGTTTTTGGCTTTTTTAGCCCACCATCACCAGATGGTGGGCTGTTCAAATCACTTTTCGTCCGTGGTCCGTCGTCCGTCGTCCGTCAGTCCGTCCGTCCGTAAACAATTCTTGTTATCGCGATTTCTCAGGAACTACTGCATGGATCTTTCTCAAATTTGGTACACAGGTTCCCATTGGGGTCTAGTTGTGCAAGATACCTTTTTTTGTCAGATTCGAAAATCCAATATGGCCACCAGGCAGCCATCTTGGATTTCCCCATGAAACCTTGTTATCGTGATTTCTCAGGAACTACTTCATGGATCTTTCTCAAATTTGCTACACAGGTTCCCCTCGGGGTCTAGTTGTGCAAGATACCTGTTTTGGTCCGATTCGAAAATCCAATATGGCCACCAGGCAGCCATCTTGGATTTCCCCATGAAACCTTGTTATCGCGATTTCTCGGGAACTACTGCATGGATCTTTCCCAAATTTGGTACACAGGTTCCCCTTGGGGTCTAGTTGTGCAAGAAACCTTTTTTGGTCCGATTCGAAAATCCAATATGGCCACCAGGCAACCATCTTGGATTTCCCCATGAAACCTTGTTATCGCGATTTCTCAGGAACTACTGCATGGATCTTTCTCAAATTTAGTACACAGGTTCCCCTTGGGGTCTAGTTGTGCAAGATACCTTTTCTGGTCCGATTCGAAAATCCAATATGGCCACCAGGCAGCCATCTTGGATTTCCCCATGAAACTTTATTGTCATTTCTCAGGAACTACTGCATGGATCTTTCTCAATTTTGGTACACAGGTACGCAATCGATATGCAAGATGCCTTTTTCGGTCCGAATAGAAAACGGTCACCAGGCAGCCATCTTAGACTTCCCCATGAAATTTTTTTATCATGATTTCTCAGGAAGTACTGCCTGGATCTTTCTCAAATTTGATACACAGGTTCAATTGTGCAAGATACCTTTTCTGGATCGATTCCAAAATGATATGTCCATCAGGTGGCCATCTTGGATTTCCCCATGAAACTTTGTTATTGCGATTTCTCAAGAACTACTGCAAGGATCTTTGTTAAATTTGGTACACAGGTTCACCTTGTCGTCTAGTTGTGCAAGATACCTTTTCTGGTCCGATTTGAAAATTCAATATGGCCAACAGGCGGCCATCTTGGATTTTCCCATGCAAATTTGTTATCGTGATTTCTCAGGAAATACTTCATGGAACTTTCTCAAATTTGGTACAAAGGTTCCCCTTATGGTCTAGTTGTGCAAGATACCTTTTTGGGTCCGAATCCAAAATCCAATATGGCCAGAAGGCGGCCATCTTGAATTTCCCCTTGAAAAATTGTTACCATGAATTCTCAGGAAATATTTCATTGATCTTTCTGAAATTTGGTACACAGGTCCCACATGGGGCCTAGTAGTGCAAGATACCTTTTTTGGTCCGATTCAAAAATCCAAGTTACGCTTCAAATGAATTCGGTATTCTCGAGTTGTGACGTTACATCACAAGAGTCGGCGGATCAAACGGTGGAGCATATTCTATATATTGACTATAGAGAATATCCATACCTTCACCTTCCATAGCAAGGAGTTCAAATAATTCGGAATTAAAATGTATTTCTTCAAATTTTAAATCAGCTTTCTTTAGTCCATGCAGTAGCAAGTGAACTGCTCTACCCTTTCGTCTGCCGGCGGGTCGGCTACATGAAGGGACGTCACTCTTGTGACTCAACGTCACAACTCGACAACTGTAGACTACTGCATATAAACAGAACAGAATTAGCATTCGTTCTTAATTATAAAATCTTAAGTATGTTTCATAGCTCATGCCAAAGTGTCAAAGAGATTGGTCTTCGCTTCCAGTACCCAATGATGGCACGTGCAAAAAATAAATAAAAAAAATACTACGAAACAAAGGCGAAACTTAGATTATATCTTGGTGTTTTTCAGTGGCCTTTTCTGATCCTTTTCGCTCAGATTCGAAATTCTGTAAACAAAATTACAAATCAATCGTTTGTTCTTAGTAACAATGGACAAAAAGATCCTCTAGTCATTAGGTTACAATTATCGGACAAATTATGGTGGGCGCCAAGATCCTTCAGGATCTCTCGTTTCGTATGCATTTTGTCGTGGATTTTTAATATACCTTGGTATCAAAAATATGACACCTGGCAGATATGGTGATATTGAAACATGAGTTGTGGTTCAAGGTGTCCCGAATATCAACAATGCCAACAAAAAAGAACAGACTAAAGTCCTATTTCAATTGTCCGTTAACGCTGTTTTACGTCCTATAACTACTTAGAGCGGTGTGCAGTATGAAATTGGAAAGGTGGGCACGTACGAAACGCTGCTTTGTGTAGAATTGAGGGAAATAATGTGTTGGCATTGCTAAATTATCTGTTGGTAGTACTCTCTAAAAAAAGTTGAGTGAAATTTCACTCAAGTAAGAGTGGAAATTCATCCCACTCAAAACTTGAGTGAGATTTTCATTCAACTTGAGTTACTTCTCACTCAACTTGAGTTAAATGCACTCAACTTGAGTGACATTCACTCAAGCATAAGAGTGGAAATTCATCCCACTCAAGTTGAGTGAACTTGAGTGGTTTTAACTCAACTTGAGTGAAAAGTAACTCAAGTTGAGTGAAAAGTAACTCAAGTTCGAGTGAACAGGAACATTTCACTCAAATTTGAGTGGAACAGTTCACTCAAGTTTTTTTAGAGAGTATTTACTATAATAATTCAACCAATTAGTTAAATACCAACGTGGCAGTCAGAAGTGCTGACAAGATGATCTTGATTGTCCTGTGCACACTTTCAACTATCTTACGGAGCTGAAGGAATTTCACATTCCATTAAATTATTACAGAAGTATATACGTTGTGATCGTACCATGCGTCAGGATGATGACTTTCAACCGGAAGTCTGATATTTCGATGGATGGTTCATTTTCGTTTTATGGGAATTTGTGTATAAATTATCAGTTCTCCAAATTCAGTGTACACAAAACAAGATTGCAGTCATCGTCAAAAATATTTTTAAACGAAGATCATTTAAGATAGGCAAAATTATCTCTCTCATTCCACACCCGCCGAGCTGTTCATTAATATATTCTCTTGATTCTTCATCTTTGTTTTCGTTCCCTTTTGACGAAGAATTGAAGGGGATAAAATTTCATCTGTACAATGGTCCAAAACATCGGTATCCCAATGCCAGTTTCTGGTTATTTTCGTTCTCGTTTTATTTTAGAATAAGGAAGATTCACTTTGTATATGATGATGCAGGTCTCCTGTATGTGTCCACGCAATATACCATCTGCACATGTCCGCTGAATTCCATATCCAGATTTGAGTTGACTGGGTTCGCGCAGATGGCGATATGCATGAATGCGCATCATTCCGTTAAGGTCAAACTCAACTTGGACCGTTATTGTTGATGGAATAGATTTGACAGCGGAAAATTTGAAATATCTCACAATTGACTTGCAATAGAGATCTGAGATGCCATGTATTTCATAGGGTCATTTATATATTTCATATTACTCTGTAAACTAATTTCAAAACCAGATCTCAATTTTAGAAACTATCTTCAAATAGATTGATGGAGAATAAATAAGAAGCGTTGTTTATCTTGTCCAGTTAGCAGAAAGCGATGTTAAACCATACCCAATCAGTCACTCATTCAAAACATCTATTGACATCGGAACTTGCCAATTTACGTTGATGTGCGCCTTTATGCGCAATAGTTTTTGGCGGAAATGGAAATTCGATATCTCTGCTAACGGAAGACTATATAATGGTTTCATATTTGTTTCTGGAAGAGCTATTATAATTCCAAAAATTGAGATCTGGTACCAGTAATATACCAAATTGACAAATATATATATAGTCATTTGTGAGATACTGAAATTTCCCAAGACTGTATAGGCCTACTATCAAATCGAAGTTATTACAACAACAATGGTCCACTCGGGTTTGCCCTTAACTGCATGCATGTACTAGTATATAGGACAAGTTAACATGGTGTGTTCTTGAAAGTATCGGTTGTGATACTAATAATTGACCGAGAAGAATGATTGAATCTTTGATATATGTATGTGAACTGACAGTGTGTTGTCTGGAATATGACAGTTTTGATAAAGTATAATGCAATTTGAATAGTCAACCGTCTTTCTTTCAAATTAATGCTCGGTGAGATTTGTGACTTCCGTAAAACATTTGATCACCGGCCCTCAAAACAAGGGGTTTTAGGTCCCCATATTTCGTCACTTCACGCTAAAATCACCTCCACCGGCAGAAAATCTTGTTTCGAGGGCCTGTGTGTGTGATGAAAGAATTTGCGGTGAGAATATTTCATATCATTGCTATGAATTTATTGCAAACCTTTCCACTGAAATTCTATTGGATATGTTCACGAAAATTGATATTTTGTTATTTTATTGCCGATCATAAACTGTAACCGTGAATAGTTTCTGATGTGATTCAATCTTGTTCATGTTGTTAACTGGTGATGGGTAAATTGAGCTACCTACCTCCGTTTTCTCTCGTGTTGTACTTTTCTCGTAAAAACGGTCTATATTCTCGCTGATGATTTCGTATTACATATCTATTTGTCACATTATATGTTTGTTTTTGTTGCTTATATATATATACTATCACATGTATTGTTGTGCTGAACTGAAATAAAATAGCTGTACAGTCAGAAGACACTGTGTACAGTGCAAACAAATATATTTCCTTCTTGTCGATGTCTGTGAGCGAATATCAGTTTACTCTCATGACATTAACATTATCTGGATCGCTGCTCTATTGGAGAATTCCGCTGATCTTATTAGTGTAAAGCGATGCTGCAATCGAAACTCCTCGAATGGACTATCTCGGAGAATTTGGGAATGTCCAGTGATGGTGTTTCTGAGAGTTACTGCCGTTGGACTATTAATGCACTGATATACTAGGAAACAATATTTCCTGTAAGTTGATTCTTTTGTTGGATTCGGTTATAGAAATATATACTGTTGTATATTTATGTTTTCTTGACGAAAATATATTTTACCAAAATCTCAAAATTTGCGCCTAATATTGACTGGCATTAATAATTTGGCTAAACCCCCAAAACAGTGAATGTCACTGGCACACTCATGATATAGGCTCTCAAATTATGGCAAAACAGGCCAATAATAAGTCATTCTGAATCTCCTACGCTCGTCATAAGATAAGGGGTGTGTAATGCGATAACGTCCGAGTGTCCGTCTGTTGTTCGTGCGATATCTCCAGTTCCATGTCCTGGATTGGTACCAGAGTTTGGGTAAACCTTACGCATGGGTCAAGCAGGAACCCTAGTCATCTTTAGGTCAAAAGGTCAAGGTCACTGGTTGAAAATACATTAAATTATTTGGCGTTTATAAGTACAGTTAAGACTCGATGTGGATTGTGATGGCAAAGAAGAAGCCTATAGATTTTTAGCCCTCTGCCTAGTTTGGCCGAATGATATTGTCTGCTTGATCTGTCCATCAACAGAGAAGTTCATAGGGCATTACTTTTTCGACAGAAAAATTATATAATAAATGAATTATAGTAGGAAACTATTTTATGTAACAGTCAAATATTAACGCATTCTGCTGTAGTAAAACTGGTTTATACGGGCGCAAAAAAACCCAGAAATATTCATGTATATATAGGTAAAAGAGCTCGAAGGCGAGGAGGTGGATTTTGAGTTTTTTAGGGTTTTTCTTATGTTTATCATTATATTAGTGTGCATGATTGTAAATGAGTTAGAAAAAGATAATTAATATTAACCAGATTTCGTAATAAGCCTATATATGGGCCTAGATAATTTTGTGTTTTCATCTCTTCTGAAGTAGTCCCCATTTAGGCCCGTTCTGTATGCGCGTATGGTGCCCTTTCGTATATCACTCTTCCGTGCATAGTTGGCTACAGTGCATAATCTTTAAAATGACTTATCGAAATCATGCGGGCTTCCAATTATAAATGCCGTACAAAACACACGGACACACAGATATTGCACAGTACATGTCCATTAATGTGTGTTGAAATTCTCTAATGGTGAGTGAGTGAGTGAATAGGGTTTAACGTCGCTTTCAACATTTTTTCAGCTATATCACGACGGGGAAGGGAAGGGAGGAGAGGGGGAGGGGCAGGGGTACCTACTTGTAACAGAGCAGATCTAATGCTGCCATTTTATAGTGCTGTCCCACTGAAATATCATGCCGTAGGCAGACATGACACCCCACTCAGTCACATTATACTGAAACCGAGCGAACCAGTCCTTGTTCTATCCTCTTAATGCTGAGCGTAAGCGAGGGAGCAACAAGTTCCATTTTTCAAGTCTTAGGTATGACCCGGCCTGGGATCGAACCCAGTACCTACCGCTTACGAGGCCGACGCTCTAACCATTAGACCACCGCAGTGCGGTCTGAAATTCTCTAATGAGATCGATGGCTTTCCAGTATGAAATTTCAGCTCTGGAAGAAATGTATACAATAAAATACCTTCTCCAGTAACGGTCGAACAATTAATAATAGGAACTTGCCCTCCGGTCATCGCACTGTAACATGGGTGGCCTCCGTACTCTGCTTGGTATATAATAGTTCTGTAAGTGACGGCTTCGCATGCAGAAAGATTTATGGATCGCGTTGTCTGATAATATATCAAATGGTTCAGGTGTCTGATAATATATCAAATGTATCAGGTGACGCGATTTAATCAGCCTTGATTGCGTTGATTTCTACGATGCAAAGTGACAGGTGAGGTATACAGAAGGGCAAACTGAGGAAATCTATCGCAACAATTTTTGAATCGCCGAGTGTGATTTATCATATTTCAATCGATGTACCAGTGGTAAAGATATGTAGAGCACTTTGGATATAATATTTCATGTACTTTCTTCTGCATTTATGTGTCAATCACATAAAATGTGTACAAATTGTCATCATGCGTGCATTATCGCGTGAAGCAGGAGCTTCCGTCGGGAACCGCCTGGTCCCATCTTGGAATGCAAGCATCTGGTCCGTCATTCATTACTCAGCTGTGGTCTATTAAAGAATTACCGCTTCCATAATCCAAAGATCTGATTCCAAAACGGTCACTTTTAGTCAATTCGCGTGACCTCGTTCCCTAAGTAATCGGAAATTGCTCATTTGCACCAAAACCATGGTCCTATATTCGAAAAACGGGGGTTTTTGTCGCGGGATTTAGAATACTGTGCATTGGAGGAGTTGCGCGACGAAAAAACTTGAAGATCGATGAGTTAACGAAGCTGTAAATTAAATAAATCTTACAAACATTATAAGTTCGATATTATTTGAACATAACAAAATGTACTGCTGATTTTTACTCTCTCAAACGGGATTGAGTTTACGTGGTCGCGCGATGTGAAACCTTGATGCGAAAATCCAAGATGGCCGCTTTGAGGACGTGATCTTGAAAACAGGCATAATGTCCCCCGCCCCCCCCCCCCTCCAGGCCAGATAGGGTTAAACGAAATCGCTGGGTTTGAAACCCGATTTCTCGTGACGAGTTGAGGGATTGAGACTAATCTCGTTTATGTGGTCGCCATGTGAAACCTTGCATGCAAGTTTTCGAGTTCATAAGATCATTTATTGATATTATTATGAAAATTACAAAATGAAGAACCACAATTTGAATTCCATACGGTATTGCTCAAGTCAAATCCGACGTTTGAGCTCCGATATTTCATGGTTGCAGCATTGAGAATATTGCCCGTTTACGTGATGGTGAGTAGTAGAAAGACGGCTTAGCCTTACTTCCACTCCATACCTATCCAGTCGGATGCTCCTCCACAAGTACTTCACTTTGATACCTCATACGATCCAATCGGACCAATATTGGCCCACACAAATCCAAAATGTCCATTCCAGATCTGCATATGCACGACGCATGCGCAGTCAGAACCTTTCAGCGAAAGTCACCCCATGACCACGAGCCCCCTCCTAGCGTGTTCACCAGCGTGAGACAGAGAAAATAAGATGCCACACCGCATACCGCAAATGTACATGAGAGGGTTGTCCATTGGGCCTATCATTGAAGACACTGAAGCGTCCATTCTTATTTAGGGTAGATAACTCTTGCTGTGGGGAGGCAAGAGTTAAACTCTTGACCCGCAAGTGACCTTTGACCCGGAAGTGCCTAACAGCATTAGCACCAAATTTGAAGAAAAAAAAACAACCATAGTGAAGAGCAATAATATTGGTCGCGCTTCACTGACAAGCAGCCCGCATATTCCGTCTGGTATGTGGCGTTAGTCTCCGGGTTATTCCACATTTATCTCTCCTCATGCAGATACAGTACAGTAATACGTGGTATATTTCCAACTTGGGTTACGGTCTAACGTATCCACCGTTTCTAAATATACAGATTCTGTATTTCAGGGCAATATATAACATTCACTGTACAAAAAAAATCATCAAGAATCCTGAAAATGGTCAGGAATTCTTCATGAAATGTTAAGGAGTTCCTTGATATAGTATGAAATATTCCTTCATCAGGGGGGCCTACCACTCGTCTTACATTTTCGGAATTGTCATATTTTGTCCTACTTTTTTAGAATTTGTTCTACTTTTCAATGAAGAGTACACATGATGTAACTGATCGCCAACGGAAAAGTATAGTGGATGAGAAAAGTTTGGAGTAGAACTGATAGACTGAAAAAATGCTTATGGAATATTTTTCAGCATGGTGAGAGTGGGAAATCATGACCGCAAAATGACCCAACATAAAATTCCACACCCGAGGGACAAATGTATGGGCCATGCTCCAAGAGAGTCTATTCCTCAAGAGTTCTGTACACTTATCACTCGGATATTTTGATCTTATCGATGCGAAATTGGTGGGAATCGGTTCAATAACGACAGACATTTCGCTTCTTATCAACCGATGAAATCGACAGAAAGTAGTTTGTTGTCTAATTGCTTTTTTATGAGTTTTTTATTCGTCACGGTCAGTTTACTTTTCGCTTTACAGAGATCTTCAGATTTCGCTTTTGCCTTCGAGGTATATGCATGAATGAACTTCCGCAGAAGTCGGAAGCTATTCCCTTTCGGGTGACCGAAACTTAACAGTTCATCGGTAATCACACTATATTGCACGATTGTGATAAGCTATATCTGTATAACCACTGCATGTGCTTTCATAGATGGAGAAAACCATCTAGGAATTGATGTGATATCCGACGTTCGTAATTCATAGATGGATTGTCATTGGTTAGGAAACTCTCCACATTTCGGTTGTTATCGTCCAGGAAGGCGGAATAAAATCCCACAGAACAGAAGGTTGTTGAGCTAAAACGAACCAATACACGACTCCATCCGAAAACGATGTGTCTGAGCCACAATATAACGTTATAAAAGAAATTGTCTTCGCATTTTCTAAGAGAAATACTATAATATTACTTTTGCAGCTCAACTCAATTCTTCAAACCGCACTGTCACGGTCTAGTGGCTAGCGTCCGCCTCGCAAGAACGGTGCTCTGGGATCGATCCGGGGCAGCGTTGTACCTACATGTAAGACTTACTGCTTCATCGCTTGGCGCTCAGCATTAAGAGGATAGATCAAGGGCTGGTTGGCCCAGTGTCCGGATGATGTGAGCATATCTACCTAAGGCATGGTGCCAGCACCATGATGAGACAGCACCATAAAAAGACGTGATTGGGACCGCTCTGTCGGCACACTGTCTTTATATGACATTAAATTCAAAGAAACATCAACCCATATTCACTCACTCATCCGCTCATTTCAGCAAACCCCATTCCTTCACCACGTGATCATGTGTATTTATTCCCCTGCGACAGGTTGTCATTTCATAATGATCTCATTTTATGTTTGGTCAGAAATGGCGAACTGATGGCTAAGGTTGATGAAACGATAGTATCTACGTGTACATGGGTACTTCATCATCTATCAAACATCGTTCCACTTGTAATGATTTTGTCATTTCCACCTAATTCAATTAGTAAACTGTCTGTTCTTGGATATCACAAAAGCTATCTTCATACAATAAAATGGAAGCGCAGGTAAAAGAAAATAAGTTTGAAATCGGAAAAGATGGCGATCAGATCACTAATTTCTTTGCATATTCTTTAATCAAAACACAAAACCTTATGTCCGTCAGACAGATCACAAAAACCTTTGTCTGTCAGGCACATCACCAAACCTTTTGTCTGTCAGGCAGATCACCAAACCCTCTGTCTGTCAGTCAGATCACGAAACCCTCTGTCCATCAGTCAGATCGCCAAACCCTCCATCCGACAGACAGATCACAAAAACCCTCCATCAGACAGACAGATCACAAAACCCTCCATCTGACAGACAGATCACAAAACCCTCTATCCGCCAGACAGATCACAAAACAATCCATCCGACAGACAGATCACAAAACCCTCCATCCGACAGACAGATCACAAAACCCTCCATCCGACAGACAGATCACAAAACCCTCCATCCGACAGACAGATCACAAAACCCTCCATCCGACAGACAGATCACAAAACCCTCCATTCGACAGGCAGATCACAAAACCCTCCATCCGACAGACAGATCACAAACCCTTCATCCGACAGACAGATCTCAAAACCCTCCATCCGACAGACAGATCACAAAACCCTCCATCCGACAGACAGATCACAAAACCCTTCATCTGACAGACAGATCACAAAACACTCCACCCGACAGACAAATCACAAAACCCTTCATCCGACAGACAGATCACAAAACCCTCCATCCGCCAGACAGATCACAAAACCCTCCATTCGACAGGCAGATCACAAAACCCTCTATCCGCCAGACAGATCACAAAATCCTCCATCCGACAGACAGATCACAAAATCCTCCATCCGACAGACAGAACACAAAACCCTTCATCCGACAGACAGATCACAAAACCCTTCATCCGACAGACAGATCACAAAACGCTCCATCCGACAGACACATCACAAAACCCTCCATCCGACAGACACATCACAAAACCCTCCATCCGACAGACAGATCACAAAACCCTTCATCCGACAGACAGACCACAAAACCATCCATCCGACAGACAGATCACAAAATCTTTTATCCGACAGACAGATAACAAAACCCTCCATCCGACAGACAGAACACAAAACCCTCCATCCGACAGACAGATCACAAAACCATCCATCCGCCAGACAGATCACAAAACAATCCATCCGACAGACAGATCACAAAACCCTCCATCCGACAGACAGATCACAAAACCCTCCATCCGACAGACAGATCACAAAACCCTCCATCCGACAGACAGATCACAAAACCCTCCATCCGACAGACAGATCACAGTTGAGGGATTGAGACTAATCTCGTTTATGTGGTCGCGATGTCAAACCTTGCATGCAAGTTTTCGAGTTCATAAGATCATTTATTGATATTATTATGAAAATTACAAAAAGAAGAACCACAATTTGATTTCCATATGGTATTGCTGAAGTCAAATCCGACGTTTGAGCTCCGACATTTCATGGTTGCGGGATTGAGAATATTGCTCCTGTACGTGATCGTGAGTAGTAGAAAGACGGCTTAGCCTTACTTCCACTCCATATCCATCCAGTCGGATGCTCCTCAACGAGTGCTTCACTTTGATACCTCATACGATCCAATCGGACCAATATTGGCCCACACAACTCCAAAATGTCTATTCCAGATCTGCATACGCACGACGCATGTGCAGTCAGAACTTTTCAGCGAAAGTCACCCCATGACCACGAGCCCCCTCCTAGCGTGTTCACCAGAGTGAGACAGAGAAAATAAGATGCCACACCGCATACCGCAAATGTACATGAGAGGGTTGTCCATTGGGCCTATCATTGAAGACACTGAAGCGTCCATTCTTATTTAGGGTAGATAACTCTTGCTGTGGGGAGGCAAGAGTTAAACTCTTGACCCGCAAATGACCTTTGACCCGGAAGTGCCTAACAGCATTAGCATCAAATTTGAAGGAAAAAAAAACAACCATAGTGAAGAGCAATAATATTGGTCGCGCTTCACTGACAAGCAGCCCGGATATTCCGTCTGGTATGTGGCGTTAATCTCCGGGTTATTCCACATTTATCTCTCCTCATGCAGATACTTTTATCTACAGTAATACGTGGTATATTTCCAACTTGAGTTACGGTCTAACGTATCCACCGTTTCTAAATATACAGATTCTGTATTTCAGGGCAATATATAACATTCACTGTACAAAAAAAATCATCAAGAATCCTGAAAATGGTATGGAATTCTTCATGAAATGTTAAGGAGTTCCTTGATATAGTATGAAATATTCTTGCATTTTCGGAATTGTCATATTTTGTCCTACTTTTTTAGAATTTGTTCTACTTTTCAATGAAGAGTACACATGATGTAACTGATCGCCAACGGAAAAGTATAGTGGATGAGAAAAGTTTGGAGTAGCACTGATAGACTGAAAAAATGCTCATGGAATATTTTTCAGCATGGTGAGAGTGGGAAATCATGACCGCAAAATGACCCAACATAAAATTCCACACCCGAGGGACAAATGTATGGGCCATGCTCCAAGAGAGTCTATTCCTCAAGAGTTCTGTACACTTATCACTCGGATATTTTGATCTTATCGATGCGAAATTGGTGGGAATCGATTCAATAACGACAGACATTTCGCTTCTTATCAACCGATGAAATCGACAGAAAGTAGTTTGTTGTCTAATTGCTTTTTTACGAGTTTTTTATTCGTCACGGTCAGTTTACTTTTCGCTTTACAGAGATCTTCAGATTTCGCTTTTGCCTTCGAGGTATATGCATGAATGAACTTCCGCAGAAGTCGGAAGCTGTTCCCTTTCGGGTGACCGAGACTTAACAGTTCATCGGTAATTACACTATATTGCACGATTGTGAAAAGCTATATCTGTATAACCACTGCATGTGCTTTCATAGATGGAGAAAACCATCTAGGAATTGATGTGATATCCGACGTTCGTAATTCATAGATGGATTGTCATTGGTTAGGAAACTCTCCACATTTCGGTTGTTATCGTCCAGGAAGGCGGAATAAAATCCCACAGAACAGAAGATTGTTGAGCTAAAACGAACCAATACACGACTCCATCCGAAAACGATGTGTCTGAGTCACAATATAACGTTATAAAAGAAATTGTCTTCGCATTTTCTAAGAGAAATACTATAATATTACTTTTGCAGTTCAACTCAATTCTTCAAACCGCACTGTCACGGTCTAGTGGCTAGCGTCCGCCTCGCAAGAACGGTGCTCTGGGATCGATCCGGGGCAGCGTTGTACCTACATGTAAGACTTACTGCTTCATCGCTTGGCGCTCAGCATTAAGAGGATAGATCAAGCGCTGGTTGGCCCAGTGTCCGGATGATGTGAGCATGTCTACCTAAGGCATGGTGCCAGCACCATGATGAGACAGCACCATAAAAAGACGTGATTGGGACCGCTCTGTCGGCACACTGTCATTATATGACATTAAATTCAAAGAAACATCAACCCATATTCACTCACTCATCCGCTCATTTCAGCAAACCCCATTCCTTCACCACGTGATCATGTGTATTTATTCCCCTGCGACAGGTTGTCATTTCATAATGATCTCATTTTATGTTTGGTCAGAAATGGCGAACTGATGGCTAAGGTAGATGAAACGATAGTTATCTACATGTACAAGGGTACTTCATCATCTATCAAACATCGTTCCACTTGTAATGATTTTGTCATTTCCACCTAATTCAATTAGTAAACTGTCTGTGCTTGGTTATCACAAAAGATATCTTCATACAATAAAATGGAAGCGCAGGTAAAAGAAAATAAGTTTGAAATGGGAAAAGATGGAGATCAGATCACTAATTTCTCTGCATATTCTGTCCGTCAGACAGATCACAAAAACCTTCGTCTGTCAGGCAGACCACCAAACCCTCTGTCCATCAGTCAGATCACCAAACCTTCTGCCCGTCAGTCAGATCACCAACTCTCTGTCCGTCAGTCAGATCACCAAACCTCTGTCTGCCAGTCAGATCACCAAACCCTCTGTCTGTCAGTCAGATCACCAACTCTCTGTCCGTCAGTCCGATCACCAAACCCTCTGTCTGTCAGTCAGATCACCAAACCTCTGTCTGTCAGTCAGATCACCAAACCTCTGTCTGTCAGTCAGATCACCAAACTCTCTGTCTGTCAGTCAGATCACCAAACCTCTGTCTGTCAGTCAGATCACCAAACCTCTGTCTGTCAGTCAGATCACGAACCATCTGTCTGTCAGTCAGATCACCAACTCTCTGTCCGTCAGTCCGATCACCAAACCCTCTGTCTGTCAGTCAGATCACCAACTCTCTGTCCGTCAGTCCGATCACCAAACCCTCTGTCTGTCAGTCAGATCACCAACCATCTGTCCGTCAGTTAGATCACCAACCCTCTGTCCGTCAGTCCGATCACCAAACATTTTGTCTGTCAGATCACCAAACACTCCGTCTGTCAGATCACCAAACCCTCTGTCCGTCTGTCGGATTACCAAACCCTCTGTCCGTAGGTCAGATCACCAAACCCTCTGTCCGTCAGTCAGATCACCATGCAACCCTGTCTGTCAGTCAGATCACCAACCGTCTGTCCGTCAGTCAGATCACCAAACCCTCTGTTCGTCAGTCAGACCACCATGCAACCCTGTCCGTCAGCCAGATCACAAACCCTCAATCCGTCAGTCAGATCACCAAACCCTATGTTCGTCAGTCAGATCACCATGCAACCCTGTCCGTCAGTCAGATCCTCAAACCCTCTGTCCGTCAGCCAGATCACCAAACCCTCTGTTCGTCAGTCAGACCACCAAAGCCTCTGTCTGCCAGTCAGATCACAAACCCTCTACCCGTTAGTCAGATCACCAAACCCTCTGTCCGTCAGTCAGATCACCATGCAACCCTGTCCGTCAGCCAGATCAAAAAGCCTCAATCCGTCAGTCAGACCACCAAACCCTATGTCCGTCAGTCAGATCACCATGCAACCCTGTCCGTCAGTCAGATCGCCAAACCCTCTGTCCGTCTGTCAGATCACCAAACACTCTGTCCGTCAGTCAGATCACCAAACCCTCTGTTCGTCATTCAGACCACCATGCAACCCTGTCCGTCAGTCAGATCGCAAACCCTCTATCCGTTAGTCAGATCACCAAACCCTCTGTCCGCCAGTCAGATCACCAGGCAACCCTGTCTGCCAGTCAGATCACCAACCGTCTGTCCGTCAGTCAGATCACCAAACCCTCTGTTCGTCAGTCAGACCACCATGCAACCCTGTCCGTCAGCCAGATCACAAACCCTCAATCCGTCAGTCAGATCACCAAACCCTATGTTCGTCAGTCAGATCACCATGCAACCCTGTCCGTCAGTCAGATCCTCAAACCCTCTGTCCGTCAGCCAGATCACCAAACCCTCTGTTCGTCAGTCAGACCACCAAAGCCTCTGTCTGCCAGTCAGATCACAAACCCTCTACCCGTTAGTCAGATCACCAAACCCTCTGTCCGTCAGTCAGATCACCATGCAACCCTGTCCGTCAGCCAGATCAAAAAGCCTCAATCCGTCAGTCAGACCACCAAACCCTATGTCCGTCAGTCAGATCACCATGCAACCCTGTCCGTCAGTCAGATCGCCAAACCCTCTGTCCGTCTGTCAGATCACCAAACCCTCTCTGTCTGTCAGTCAGTCAGATCGCCAAACCCTCTGTCCGTCGTCAGTCAGATCACCAAACCCCTGTTCTGTCAGACCACCACGCAACCCTGTCCGCCAGTCAGATCGCAAACCCTCTATCCGTTAGTCAGATCACCAAACCCTCTGTCCGTCAGTCAGATCACCAGGCAACCCTGTCTGCCAGTCAGATCACCAACCGTCTGTCCGTCAGTCAGATCACCAAACCCTCTGTTCGTCAGTCAGACCACCATGCAACCCTGTCCGTCAGCTAGATCACAAACCCTCAATCCGTCAGTCAGATCACCAAACCCTATGTCCGTCAGTCAGATCACCATGCAACCCTGTCCGTCAGTCAGATCCCCAAACCCTCTGTCTGTCAGCCAGATCACCAAACCCTCTGTTCGTCAGTCAGACCACCAAACCCTCTGTCTGTCAGTCAGATCACCAACCCTCTGTCCGTCAGTCAGATCAACAAACCCTCTGTTCGTCAGTCAGACCACCATGCAACCCTGTCCGTCAGCCAGATCACAAAGCCTCAATCCGACAGTCAGATCACCAAACCCTCTGTCTGTCAGTCAGATCACAAACCCTCTACCCGTTAGTCAGATCAACAAACCCTATGTCCGTCAGTCAGATCACCATGCAACCCTGTCCGTCAGTCAGATCGACAAACCCTCTGTCCGTCTGTCGGATCACCAAACCCTCTGTCTGTCTGTCAGATCACCAACCCTCTGCCCGTCGGTCAGATCGCCAAACCCTCTGTCCGTCTGTCAGATCACCAAACCCTCTGTCTGTCAGTCAGATAACCAAACCCTCTGTCCGTCGGTCAGATCACCAAACCCTCTGTCCGTAAGTCAGATCACCAAACCCTCTGTCCGTAAGTCAGATCACCAAACCCTCTGTCTGTCAGTCAGATCACCAAACCCTCTGTCCGTCTGTCAGATCACCAACCCTCTGCCCGTCGGTCAGATCGCCAAACCCTCTGTCCGTCTGTCAGATCACCAAACCCTCTGTCCGTCAGTCAGATCACCAAACCCTCTGTTCGTCAGTCAGACCACCATGCAACCCTGCCCGTCAGTCAGATCACAAACCCTCTATCCGTTAGTCAGATCACCAAACCCTCTGTCCGTCAGTCAGATCACCATGCAATCCTGTCGGTCAGTCAGATGGCCAAACCCTCTGTCCGTCAGTCAGACCACCAAACCCTCTGTTCGTCAGTCAGATCACCATGCAACCCTGTCCGTCAGTCAGATCACCAAACCCTCTATCCGTCAGTCAGATCACCAACCCTCTGTCCGCCAGTCAGATCACCAACCCTCTGTTCGCCAGTCAGATCACCAAACCCTCTGTCAGTCAGTCAGATCACCAACCCTCTGTCTGTCAGTCACATCACCAAACCCTCTGTCCGTCAGTCAGATCACCAACACTCTGTCCGTCAGTCAGATCACCAACCCTCTGTCCGTCAGTCAGATAGCCAAACCCTTCGGCTGTCAGTCAGATCACAACACCCTCCATCTGTGAATCAGATCACAAAAACCACTAATTTTAAATCAGATCTCAAAACCGTCTGTTCTTCAGTCAAATCACAAAATCCTGCATCTGTCAGTCAGATATGAACTGTATCCCTATTATGAAACGATAACAGTTTGTATTTTCAAACGATTGCAGCTAACATCCCTTGTGGTTATATTTTAGAATCGACTCAATACATGCTATGAACACCCACCGTGTCTGTATTCTGAAAAACAAGTGAGAAATGACTACATTGTATTCAAAACCTGCGGCAGTGGCAATAATACAGTGAAAGGCATATCAGCGGAGGTAGTGGTAATTGTAGAAAAAAACACCATCTGCCAGTATTTTCATGCCAAGGGAAGTAACTTTCAACTTCTAACTCACAATTGTAGGAATTGCGTAATAGGTCTGATACCATATATATATATATTCACATTCCCCGTTCAAAATCCAACGAATTGACAGACGAAGTCATAATGATCGCTTTGGCAATTTCTTGGTACAAGTATCATGTATGCCAAGTTTCAAAACATTCGGTTCAGCCGTTGATTTTTGCAAATCAAATAGGCTTTCAAATATTTGGAAATCCAAATAAATTCCAAGGATTTAATCACAGCGCGAAAATCTACGCGCTTCAGTCTCCCTTGTCGCTTACTTTGCCGAGCAAAATCATATTTCCTTCAAAGTTAATTTTCAATGAATTTAGTATCAGGTCTATCTCTTTGATCTGTGAAACTATGAAATGGGGTTGAAGGCTTTATCGAACTGTCCAAGGGGCATAATGACACTTTTCACTATTCAAATTGAGGCCTGTGAGTCTTGATATTCGATTAGAATGATTAATTAAGTTTCTGCATTTACGTGTGTTATCATCTGCAAACTGAATATCTTGACACTTTTTTCCATGCAGCAAGACCTGGTTTGCTCCTTCTATATAAATGATTAACTATTTAATTCTTAGGAATGTTCGGCCAAGCCTTTTCGAAGGTTGCTAATTTTATTAATTTCTTTTTTTAAAAATCAAATTCTGTAAATAAGAAACATTTCTGGTCAGTATCTATGGATATCTCCCTATACTCAATTCGCGAATATGTTTGGGACTAAGTCATTCCGAAGATGATTTAAGTGCGAAATATCAGGGCTAGTTCACTAAACAAGGTCTGTGTGTAAGAGAATGATGTCGAATTCTCGTTATTATCTTATGGTGCATCAAATTATTGCATTCACGAAAATGGCTGCCAAGTAAAAGTCAATATGAAAGGTATCTAAGTATCAAAATCAAACTCAAAACCCCCTCCAGGAAGTATCTGCTATTTCCATTCGTAAAACTGATTGACAAAGTAACGTAAATTGTGGAGTGTAGAACCAGTAAATTCTAGCAGAAATGGGCTCTGACTTGAGAGAATGATGTCAAACGCAATATGTTTCTGCCCATTATCTGCTGATACACAAAGTATTGAATTCACGGGAGTGAATCTAAAGGGATTCTGAGTATCAGCGAAGCAAGTTCCTGGCTTGCGAGAATGAGGATAGAGTGGCTCTGTTCCGAAAGAGGATCATTCAAAATAGCTATGTGTCAAATGTCACGCTTGTAACCGAAAGTGCGCAATAAAACCTGCACAACTATGATATATTGTTCGCTCACAGTGTTGTCTAACTCATTAAATACATAATAGTTATTTCTGTATTATAAAACCAGTTGCGCATAAAGTCAGTTTTGAGTATTATAAATGAGTCGGTTTCGCTAAAAGTTCAACTCCAGGGAGTGGAGGGTCATTGTTTCGATTCCCACAGAGGGTTAAATTATTCTTCCTTTCAAAACATATTTCCATATATGCGAATTGCTTGAGGGGTAAAGTTAAACATGATACCAAATTGTCATTTCTCCCTAACTTCTGAAACGTAATTGTTGCGTTTGTTTTTATGATGCATGATCTATAATTTGATACCAAGCATTATTCAATGTTAACCATAATGACAATGCGATGTTTGTCTTCTTCTTCACCAATTTGTGAATTATCTAGATTGGGTAGATAAAATGATTACCAGAAGTAGTGAACTTACTTTTCTACTTACTAAGACAGTCGCCTATGACTCTATGCAAATTAGCCGAACCACTGACACGGCTGCGGCAGTAGTAAGAAAAGAGTAAATTGCCTCTCATTTGTGGAGCGTTCACTTCCGGTTGGGTGGGGCGCTGCCCTCAGCCAATCAGAAGCGAGTATTTTGACCCGGTGCATTATGGGACGTATCCAAGATGGCGGCGTCTGCCTTCTGGTTCAAGATGGCGGCACGTTCGGTGTCGAAAACTGGCCATTTTGTCGGGATGCGGTCATCTAGTGTCGAAAACTGGACCTTGTATGGATCCCGCCTAGTGGAAATAGACGTTTTGGGATCGAGGGGGGTCCCTAATGGGCCGATGGATTTGTATGAGGTATCAATCTGAAGCCTATGTGAGGGCTCATCCGGCTGAACATGGGTACATGTAAAATTAGGATTTTTCCCCGAAAATATAAAAAGCGGAACACGGACTTTACCCCTAAAATAGGGAAAAAACCCCTATCAACTCTAGCCAAAAGGGCTAATATCGGTCCCCGGTCTTATGGGGGCCTGCTTATCAAGTCAATGGGGTGGGTGTAGGTAAAATTAGGATTTTTTGCCGAAACTATAAAAAGCGGAATACGGACTTTACCCCTACAATAGGGGTCTGTATTATACAATATAAGGGAAAATGCCTGTATGGGGTATGGGGATGGTCAATTTTTTTCGTGGGCTTTACTATGGCTTGTGGGGTCGCGTTTTTCTCGTCTCGCCAAGAAAATGACAATGGGAAGGGTCCCGGAGCGAATCGGTGAAATTTTTGGGAAAAGTCACCGAGGTCTGTATATAGGCCCATACTGGCTATATGGGGGTATAGGTTCAACCTGGGAAATTCACACACGTTCATTGTGATATGGGCTGTTTGGATTTGTTTTTCACGTCTCGTCATTTAGAACACGATGGGAAGGGTCCCGGAGCGAAACGGTGAAATTTTTGGAAAAAGTCACCGAGGCCTGGGTAGGCCCATAGGCCTATACTGCATGGCTATGGGTGTATAGGTCCATACGGGGTGGACGTTTCGGGATCTAGGTGGGCCACTAATGGTCCGATGGGGTCGAGTGAGGTATCATTGTGAAGCCTATGTGAGGGGGCAACCGATGGGATGGATGTGGGGTAGAAATATCGTCATTCTGCGCATGCGCAATAGACAAAGTGTATGGAAATAGACGTTTTGGGATCTAGGGGAGCCACTAGTGGGCCGATTGGATCGAGTGAGGTATCAATGTCAAGCCTATGCGAGGGGGCATCTGATGGGGTGAGTGCGGGGTTGAAATATCGTCACTCTGCGCATGCGCGGTAGACCAAGGGTATGGAAATAGACGTTTTGGGGTCTAGGGGAGCACCTAATTGTCCGATGGAGTCGAGTGAAGTATCAATGTGAAGCCTATGTGAGGGGACATCCCACTGGGTGGGTGTGGGGTTGGAATATGGTCATTCTGCGCATGCGCGGTAGACCAAGGGTATGGAAATAGCCGTTTTGGGGTCTAGGGCAGCCACTAATGGACCGATGGGGTCGAGTGAGGTATCAATGTGAAGCCTATGTGAGGGGGCATCCCACTGAGTGGATGTGGGTTTGGAATATCGTCATTCTGAGCATGCGCAATAGACCAAGGGTATGGAAATAGACGTTTTGGGATATAGGTGAGCCCCTAATGAGCCGATGGAGTTGAGTGAAGTATCAATGTGAAGCCTATGTGAGGGGGCATCCGATTGGACTAGGGTCTCGGCCGTTGTCCACATTCTGCGCATGCGCAGACAGGGAATTCTGGGAAAAGGGTGTGGAAATAGACGTTTTAGGGTTTAGGTGAGCCCCTAATGATCCTATGGTGTCGTATGAGGTATCAGTGTGAAGCTGTCGTGAGGGAGCATCCGCCTGGGCTAGTGTGTCATTCTTTTCACTAAAACTACCTCCGAACACAGAAGAGTTCCAATGTTCCCCTTAGCATATCGGTCCCCGGGCTTATCGGGGCCAATCGTAGTTACACCTTAACGCCCTAACATAACGCCTTGACGCCATGATATAGACCGGAGAGAGAACAACAACAACAACAAGGATGACACTTGAGAGAACAACAACAACAACACGTTTTTTTTCATATAGTTTATTTTCCCCAATGTTACATCATACCCACGCTGGGGGAGCCGCGTTGGGTATGTTTACAACTCAAAAAGACTCTTGCCCAATCAGAAGCCACCATTTGCATCTGTCCTATTCGTTCCTGTCCGTTAGATTCTTGTCCAATCAGAAGTCTCCATTTCAGAAAGTTCCGTCTTTGCTCGGTGTGACCTAAGCGTCGTCGGGCAGGCCTGGATATTCTTTGGGCAGCATGTCCTGAAACAGTTGTTTGCGCATTCTGATCGCATTTTCCAGGGCCTCGGTGGGTGGTAGCCCCATAGCCTCTTCCAAGTGACGCTTGGTCTTCATGATGGACCTGTGCGTGGGGTCGCCTTTCATTTCAAGTGGTAGTAAGGTATACTGTTCATAGATCGCCATGGCTGTTTTCCTGATGCGGGGGCGCATTTGGGTGTACGCCTGTTGTAAATTATCCTCTCCGGCGTCCTCGATCGCTGCAGCGTAAGTATTGATAGCTGCTGTCACAATACGATCCCAGAAGGTAGGTTCTGCCTCACTTTCCACGGACGTAGGCTGACTATCTGAGGTCAAGCTCTCCGTATCACTAGATAGACTCTCAGCAATCTCTGTTTCGGTATCAGTCGATACACTCTCAGCAGTCTCTGTATCAGCATCCGCCTCAACGGACTCCTCGGAGTCTTCAAGCCCATGTATATTTTTCTGGTGTCGCATCATATCGTAATGTCTGGTGAACGTGCGTTCGCACTCAGAGCAAGTATAAGCCATGTTGACGGTTGAACGTCGACTGTGCGTGTTTTTGGAAATACGCTCGCTTTTATAGAGAGTAACGCCCATCAACGCTTAGCTTAACGCTTCAACGCCCTGGTGAATTAGCTCAGAAGCTCTGATTTCCATGGAATTGACACCAATTCATCGAAATGCAGTGACGCCCGTCAACGCCCGTCGTTACGCCTTAACGCCCGTCTCAACGCCTTATCACACTTTCTTAATGCTTTAACGTCGTTTAATGATGCGTTCGAACAAATGTTTCTTTAGTGCTATTGCTCTGGCATACGCCGCTTTCCAGTTCATGCCCAAGGTTTTCAACATCGACGCTGTTCTTTCAATTCCCATATGGACTGGGTCCTTATCCAACAATTTCATATGGGTCACGAGGTCGACATACCGCTGACGTAAAGCCCGTCGTAGTCTGGGTGCCAACCTGTTATGGGCTAAAATTGCGGCTTCCTCTTTCGAATACCCTTTGCGTTGAAACTTGTTTTCTGTGACCTCCAACAACTCGCCCATCTCGGTGTCCATACTTTCTTTGAACAAATCCTTCCATAGCCTCGAGTTCACATTATGTTCTTCAACCTCGGGTTGGTCCTTCACGGTTGGGTGATATTCCGGGACTGATGGTATGAAGGGGCCCCGCTGTATGGGGGTGGGTTGCTGCTGCTGCCCTACCAGATGTGGACTCGGTGGATGGTGTCGGGATATATGACGTTGCGGTGATGCCTCGCCGGGTAACAGGTGGGTCGTCAGCCGACGATCTTCCGGGGTATGGGCTTTTAAATCTACGAACAGGTAGCCGTACGGACGGCTTGTCGCTCCTTGAAACGCCTGCATGAAATGGTCGATGTTCTGAGGATAAATTCGACTACCAAACACACGGATTTGTGCTCTGTCAATGGGATTGGAGAACAACACAAAGTATTGGCAGTTCAAGGCAATATCTCTGGACGCCTTCCCTTGAGGAAAGAGATTCTGAGTCAAATAGATGACGGACAGATTGCGATGATGGGACCCTTTGGTGAATAGGTCGGCGATTTTCGAATCGTCCTTGGCCGCACTCATCAGATCATCGAGAACTACCACGTTGGTCTGCTCGGAATCGAAGTAATAGGGTTCGTCTATGTCGTGAGGATTTCCTGGGACAAAGCTCACATTCTGTAATCGCGTAGTTTCGTAGGCGGGCTGCCACTGGCTATAACACCAAACAACACGTGTCGGAGCTGGGGTTGCCACACCTTCCTCTAGAAACTTCATCACCCAGGACGTCTTTCCACACCCCGTAGGGCCGCTCACCGTCATCGTATAGGGATGTCCTACGCCACTTGGTAGACCTATAGCGGGTGGTGTCTCTTGTCTATGCGTTAGACGCATATGCCTGAGCATATTGTCGCGACGAGAGTGTCTTTTGACAGAACGGACATGTACTCGACATGGTACCCGGTCAAAGGATGGATACAGACTGAGGCTAATGGTGTACAAACGACCTTATATGACCACTCACTCACTCACTCACTCACCGTCGTTAGTGCGTCCAGGCGTTAAGACGGGCGTTGGGGACGCCTCACGGGCGTTTTGCACGCCTCACTCACTCACTCACTCACTCACTCACTCACTCACTCACACGCGCGAGGGCGTCAACGCCCGGTGGTGGTGGTGGGAGCTCCCGTGTGGCAGAGCTCTTGGATCGGAGCTCTTGGAGCTCAAAGCGTGTGGAGCTCAGAGCTCGGAAGTGACATTTGCATATGACCTCTGTGAGGTCACTTCCGCTTCCGGAACTGACCTTTGACCCTGCACGCGCTAACAATACCGGATAAAATTGCGCGCAGGGGTCCAAGGTCAGTTCCGGTCACGTGAACGGAAGCGGAAGTGACCTCACAGAGGTCATATGCAAATGTCACTTCCGAGCTCTGAGCTCCACACGCTTTGAGCTCCAAGAGCTCCGATCCAAGGGCTCTGCCACACGGGAGCTCCCACCACCACCACCGGGCGTTGAAGCCCTCGCGCGTGTGAGTGAGTGAGTGAGTGAGTGAGTGAGTGAGTGAGTGAGTGAGTGAGTGAGTGAGTGAGGCGTGCAAAACGCCCGTGAGGCATCCCCAACGCCCGTCTTAACGCATGGACGCACTAACGACGGTGAGTGAGTGAGTGAGTGAGTGGTCATATAAGGTCGTTTGTACACCATTAGCCTCAGTCTGTATCCATCCTTTGACCGGGTACCATGTCGAGTACATGTCCGTTCTGTCAAAAGACACTCTCGTCGCGACAATATGCTCAGACATATGCGTCTAACGCATAGACAAGAGACACTACCAAGTCCCGCTATAGGTCCACCAAGTGGCGTAGGACATCCCTATACGATGACGGTGAGCGGCCCTACGGGGTGTGGAAAGACGTCCTGGATGATGAAGTTTCTAGAGGAAGGTGTGGCAACCCCAGCTCCGACACGTGTTGTTTGGTGTCGTAGCCAGTGGCAGCCCGCCTACGAAACTACGCGATTACAGAATGTGAGCTTTGTCCCAGGAATTCCTCACGACATAGACGAACCCTATTATTTCGATTCCGAGCAGACCAACGTGGTAGTGCTCGATGATCTGAGGAGTGCGGCCAAGGACAATTCGAAAATCGCCGACCTATTCACCAAAGGGTCCCATCAAAGGGTCCCATCAGAATCTCTTTCCTCAAGGGAAGGCGTCCAGAGATATTGCCTTGAACTGCCAATACTTTGTGTTGTTCCCCAATCCCATTGACAGAGCACAAATCCGTGTGTTTGGTAGTCGAATTTATCCTCAGAACATCGACCATTTCATGCAGGCGTTTCAAGGAGCGACAAGCCGTCCGTACGGCTACCTGTTTGTAGATTTAAAAGCCCATACCCCGGAAGATCGTCGGCTGACGACCCACCTGTTACCCGGCGAGGCATCACCGCAACGTCATATATCCCGACACCATCCACCGAGTCCACATCTGGTAGGGCAGCAGCAGCAACCCACCCCCATACAGCGGGGCACCTTCATACCATCAGTCCCGGAATATCACCCAACTGTGAAGGACCAACCCGAGGTTGAAGAACATAATGTGAACTCGAGGCTATGGAAGGATTTGTTCAAAGAAAGTATGGACGCCGAGATGGGCGAGATGTTGGAGGTCACAGAAAACAAGTTTCAACGCAAAGGGTATTCGAAAGAGGAAGCCGCAATTTTAGCCCATAACAGATTGGCACCCAGACTACGACGGGCTTTACGTCAGCGGTATGTCGACCTCGTGACCCATATGAAATTGTTGGATAAGGACCCAGTCCATATGGAAATTGAAAGAACAGCGTCGATGTTGAAAACCTTGGGCATGAACTGGAAAGCGGCGTATGTCAGAGCAATAGCAGGAAGAAACATTTGTTCGAACGCATCATTAAACGACGTTAAAGCATTAAGAAAGTGTGATAAGGCGTTGAGACGGGCGTTAAGGCGTAACGACGGGCGTTGACGGGCGTCACTGCATTTCGATGAATTGGTGTCAATTCCATGGAAATCAGAGCTTCTGAGCTAATTCACCAGGGCGTTGAAGCGTTAAGCGAAGCGTTGATGGGCGTTACTCTCTATAAAAGCGAGCGTATTTCCAAAAACACGCACAGTCGACGTTCAACCGTCAACATGGCTTATACTGAGACTGCTGAGAGTGTATCGACTGATACCGAAACAGAGATTGCTGAGAGTCTATCTAGTGATACGGAGAGCTTGACCTCAGATGGTCAGCCTACGTCCGTGGAAAGTGAGGCAGAACCTACCTTCTGGGATCGTATTGTGACAGCAGCTATCAATACTTACGCTGCAGCGATCGAGGACGCCGGAGAGGATAATTTACAACAGACGTACACCCAAATGCGCCCCCGCATCAGGAAAACAGCCATGGCGATCTATGAACAGTATACCTTACTACCGCTTGAAATGAAAGGCGACCCCACGCACAGGTCCATCATGAAGACCAAGCGTCACTTGGAAGAGGCTATGGGGCTACCACCCACCGAGGCCCTGGAAAATGCGATCAGAATGCGCAAACAACTGTTTCAGGACATGCTGCCCGAAGAATATCCAGGCCTGCCCGACGACGCTTAGGTCACACCGAGCAAAGATGGAACTTTCTGAAATGGAAACTTCTGATTGGACAAGAATCTAACGGACAGGAACGAATAGGACAGATGCAAATGGTGGCCTCTGATTGGGCAAGAGTCTTTTTGAGTTGTAAACATACCCAACGCGGCTCCCCCAGCGTGGGTATGATGTAACATTGGGGAAAATAAACTATATGAAAAAAAACTTTTTGTTGTTATTGTTCTCTCAAGTGTCATCCTTGTTGTTGTTGTTGTTGTTGTTCTCTCTCCGGTCTATATCATGGCGTCAAGGCGTTATGTTAGAGCGTTAAGGCGTAACTACGATTGGCCCCGATAAGCCCGGGGACCGATATGCTAAGGGGAACATTGGAACTCTTCTGTGTTCGGAGGTAGTTTTAGAGAAAAGAACGACACACTAGCCCAGGCGGATGCTCCCTCACGACAGCTTCACACTGATACCTCATACGACACCATAGGATCATTAGGGGCCCACCTAAACCCTAAAACGTCTATTTCCACACCCTTTTCCCAGAACTCCCTGCAATCGGATGCCCCCTCACATAGGCTTCACATTAATACCTCACTCATCTCCATCGGCTCATTAGGGGCTCACCTACATCCCAAAACGTCTATTTCCATACCCTTGGTCTATTGCGCATGCGCAGAATGACGATATTCCAAACCCACATCCACCCAGTGGGATGCCCCCTCACATAGGCTTCACATTGATACCTCACTCGACCCCATCGGTCCATTAGTGGCTGCCCTAGACCCCAAAACGGCTATTTCCATACCCTTGGTCTACCGCGCATGCGTAGAATGACCATATTCCAACCCCACACCCACCCAGTGGGATGCCCCCTCCCATAGGCTTCACATTGGTACTTCACTCGACTCCATCGGACGACTCGGTGCTCCCCTAGACCCCAAAACGTTTATTTCCATACCCTTGGTCTACCGCGCATGCGCAGAGTGACGATATTTCAACCCCGCACGCACTCCATCAGATGCCCCCTCACATAGGCTTCACATTGATACCTCACTCGATCCAATCGGCCCACTAGTGGCTCCCCTAGATCCCAAAACGTCTATTTCCATACACTTTGTCTATTGCGCATGCGCAGAATTACGATATTCCTACCCCACATCCATCCCATCGGTTGCCCCCTCACATAGGCTTCACAATGATACCTCACTCGACCCCATCGGACCATTAGTGGCCCACCTAGATCCCAAAACGTCCACCCCGTATGGACCTATACACCCATAGCCATGCAGTATAGGCCTATGGGCCTACCCAGGCCTCGGTGACTTTTTCCAAAAATTTCACCGTTTCGCTCCGGGACCCTTCCCATCGTGTTCTAAATGACGAGACGTGAAAAACAAATCCAAACAGCCCATATCACAATGAACGTGTGTGAATTTCCCAGGTTGAACCCATACCCCCATATAGCCAGTATGGGCCTATATACAGACCTCGGTGACTTTTCCCAAAAATTTCACCGATTCGCTCCGGGACCCTTCCCATTGTCATTTTCTTGGCGAGACGAGAAAAACGCGACCCCACAAGCCATAGTAAAGCCCACGAAAAAAATTGACCATCTCCATACCCCATACAGGCATTTCCCCTTATATTGTATAATACAGACCCCTATTGTAGGGGTAAAGTCCGTACTCCGCTTTTTATAGTTTCGGGAAAAAATCCTAATTTTAAATACACCCATCCCATTGACTTGATAGGCAGGCCCCGATAAGCTCGGGGACCGACATTAGGCCGTTTGGCTAGAGTTGATAGGGGTTTTCCCCTATTTTAGGGGTAAAGTCCGTATTCCGCTTTTTATATTTTCGGGGGAAAATCCTAATTTTACATGCAACCACCCCATTGACTTGATAAGCAGGCCCCTATAAGACCGGGGACCGATATTAGCCCTTTTGACTAGAGTTGATAGGGGTTTCCCCCTATTTTAGGGGTAAAGTCCGTGTTCCGCTTTTTATATTTTCGGGAAAAAATCCTAATTTTACATGTACCCATGTTCAGGCGGATGCGCCCTCACATAGGCTTCAGATTGATACCTCATGCAAATCCATCGGCCCATTAGGGACCCCCCTCGATCCCAAAACGTCTATTTCCACTAGGCGGGATCCATACAAGGTCCAGTTTTCGACACTAGATGACCGCATCCCGACAAAATGGCCAGTTTTCGACACCGGACGTGCCGAAATCTTGAACCAGAAGGCAGACGCCGCCATCTTGGAGACGTCCCATAATGCACCGGGTCAAAATACTCGCTTCTGATTGGCTGAGGGCAGCGCCCCACCCAACCGGAAGTGAGCGCTCCACAAATGAGAGGCAATTTTTCTACTACTTGCGGCCCATCTTCCTTGGTATATAAGCAATTCAAGGATCTTAAAGTGTATATACATGTAAATGGTAATATCTGAGGACAATAACTGATGTGTCGACCGACAGCTTTTAAGCGACTGAAGTTTCCTATGTGATGGCGTAAGAGTATTGATGTCTGAACGGAAATCAACGAAGCAATAATTCATTCCACCGAATACAGTTGCAAGTGAATTCCAACGTGCCTGACGACAGGGTTGTCATGAGAGATCGGAGGTTGAAAAGAAAAGTGTGGCAGAGTTCACACTCTCTTAGCGCATGCGTATTTCTAAAAGTCACAACAAGAACAACAACGCGAGCCTCCCGTAGACCTGCGTGCCGCAGGTAAAAACTACATCGTTTGCGATTATATCGAGATTAAAATGACGACTCCCGCGTGATGGGGGAAACAAATATGACGAAATCACAAAATCGCTAAGGACAATCATGATTCTAACAAAATAACACACGTTTTTTTTAATTCATCGAAATGCTCTTGTTGCGTTCATGATTTGGTCGTAATTCATGTAAGGAAATACAGAAAAATAATCTTTGGACGAAAAGTGGATTTCGGAAATGCTTCGAGACTATCGTGTGATTTCTGAACCCACGTAATTTCATTTATATCAGAAAATAAACACAAACTGAGAAATTACTCTATAATTTCTTACTTACAGACCTGTTGTAATTGTATATTTCCGATATAAATTTTGGCCAACGGCAGCGGAGGTGATTCACCCGAGAAGATTTAAACCGTCTCATAGCTCTTGATTTTCTCAGATTCACCCGGGGGGATCGGCGAAGCGCTATGGAAGCGTACCGGGTACTCTAAGCATATATATCAAAATAAATATTTTCGAAATTAGAAAAAATCGCCAAAAATACCTTTTGGTCAGATGATGTCATGTCGCACAACCAGAAAAAGATGATGTCGGCCCAACACTTCATTTTGATGCTGAGGGATGGTCAACACCGTAACATAAAATGATTTTTGAGAAATGTGTCGGCCAGATCCAACACCGAAACATGGTGTGCGTTCGACGTCAAAATGGCGCTAGCGAACACCAAACGGCTCAACAACATGTTTTGATATCGACTTATATGTGTTGATACAGGGTTTAATGACAAAAATTGTGTTTGTAAACACAAAATAACGACGATGGTGTATGTTGGGTCTTACTCAACACCATTTGGGCCGGACTTGGGCAATTGGGCACCCTATTTTGATCAGGATTCTCGATCCACGCTCAGATGTAAAAGGGGTGAGATGTACATTCATCGAAGTTCAGATCACCAAACCCTCTGTCAGTCTGTCAGATCACCAAACCATCTATCCGTCAGTCAGATCATCAAACCCTCTGTCAGTCTGTCAGATCATCACACCATCTATCTGTCAGTCAGATCACCAAACTTATGCCCGTCAGTCAGTCAGATCACCAAACCATCTATCCGTCAGTCAGATCACCAAACCCTCTGTCAGTCTGTCAGATCATCAAACCATCTATCTGTCAGTCAGATCACCAAACTTATGCCCGTCAGTCAGTCAGATCACCAAACCCTCTGTCCGTCAGTCAGATCACCAATCCCCCTGTCCGTCAGTAAAATCACCGAACCCTCTGCCCGTCAGTCAGATCACCAACCCTCAGTACGTCAGTCAAATCACAAATACCCTCTATCCTTCAGGCAAATAGCCAAACCCTTTGCCTGTCAGTCAGATCACAACACCCTCCATCAGTGAGTCAGATCTCAAAATCCTCTAATTGTAAATCAGACCACAAAACCGTCTGTTCTTCAGTCAAATCACAAAATCTTGCATCTGTCAGTCAGATTACAAAATCTGTCATTGTCCATAAGGCGAATTCTGCAGGCACAGTTAGAAACGTGGATCCCTGTGGGAACCACAGAGCCAAGTGTACATGAAGGTTATGAAGTTACTGAAACATCTTTTAATCGCGGGATTTTATTTTCCCCAATTAGGCGTACAACAGAATTGGTAGCCTGATAATTTCGTGATCTTGGAAAACTCAACCATATATATCTGCATTTAATTGCGTTTAGTTTTCGTACAATTACGTGTCTCAAATATGAATTGTAGCCCTATTACGAAATGATCACAATCCATTCGTTTTTCACATGTCTACGAAAAAAAATCAAATCTCGATGTTTGTATTTTTAGCCCACCATCACCAGATGGTGGGCTGTTCAAATCGCTTTTCGTCCGTGGTCCGTCGTCCGTCGTCCGTCAGTCCGTCAGTCCGTCCGTCCGTAAACAATTCTTGTTATCGCGATTTCTCAGGAACTACTTTATGGATCTTTCTCAAATTTGGTACACATGTTCCTCTTGGGGTCTAGTTGTGCAAGATACCTTTTTGGTCCGATTCGAAAGTCCAATATGGCCACCAGGCAGCCATCTTGGATTTCCCCATGAAACTTTGTTATCGCGATTTCTCAGGAACTACTTCATGGATCTTTCTTAAATTTGGTACACACGTTCCCCTTGGGGTCTAGTTGTGCAAGGTACCTTTTCTGGTTCGATTCGAAAATCCAATATGGCCACCAGGCAGCCATCTTGGATTTCCCCATGAAACCTTGTTATCGCGATTTCTCAGGAACAAATGCATGGATCTTTCTCAAATTTGGTACACAGGTTCGCTTTGGGGTCTAGTTGTGCAAGATACCTTTTTTGGTCCGATTCGAAAATCCAATATGGCCATCAGGCAGCCATCTTGGATTTCTCCATGAAACCTTGTTATCGTGATTTCTCAGGAACTACTGCATGGATCTTTCTCAAATTTGGTACACAGGTTCGCCTTGGGGTCTAGTTGTGCAAGATACCTTTTCTGGTCCGATTCGAAAATCGAATATGGCCACCAGGCAGCCATCTTGGATTTCGACATGAAACCTTGTTATCGCGATTTCTCAGGAACTACTGCTTGGATCTTTCTCAAATTTGGTACACGGGTTCCCCTTGGGGTCTAGTTGTGCAAGATACCTTTTCTGGTCCGATTCGAAAATACAATATGCCAACCAGGCAGCCATCTTGGATTTCCCATGAAACTTTTTTATCATCATTTCTCAGGAAGCACTGCATGGATCTTTCTCAAATTGGTACACAGGTTCCCCTTAGGGTCTAGTTGTGCAAGATACCTTTTTCGGTCCGAATCGAAAATCCAATATGGCCACAAGGCAGCCATCTTGGATTCCCCCATGAAACCTTGTTATCGCGATTTCTCAGGAACTACTTCATGGATCTTTCTCAAATTTGGTACACAGGTTCCCCTTGGTGTCTAGTTGTGCAAGATACCTTTCTTGGTCCGATTCGAAAATCCAATAAGGCCACCAGGCAGCCATATTGGATTTCCTCATGAAAATTTATCGTCATTTCTCAGGAAGTACTGCATGGATCTTTCTCAAATTCGGTACACAGGTTTCCCTTAGGGTGTCGATATGCAAAATACCTTTTTTGGTCCGATTCGAAATCCAATATGGCCACCAGGCAGCCATCTTGGATTTCTCCATGAAACCTTGTTATCGTGATTTCTCAGGAACTACTGCATGGATCTTTCTCAAATTTGGTACACAGGTTCCCCTTGGGTATAGTTGTGCAAGATATCTTTGTTGGTCCGAATCGAAAATCCAATATGGCCACAAGGCAGCCATCTTGGATTCCCCCATGAAACCTTGTTATCGCGATTTCTCAGGAACTACTTCATGGATCTTTCTCAAATTTGGTAAACAGGTTCGCCTTGGGGTCTAGTTGCAAGATACCTTTTTTGGTCCGAATCGAAAATCCAATATGGCCACCAGGCAGCCATCTTGGATTTCTCCATGAAACCTTGTTATCGTGATTTCTCAGGAACTACTGCATGGATCTTTCTCAAATTTGGTACACAGGTTCCCCTTGGGTATAGTTGTGCAAGATATCTTTGTTGGTCCGATTCGAAAATCCAATATGGCCACCAGGCAGCCATCTTGGATTTCCTCATGAAACCTCATGAAAATTTATTGTCATTTCTCAGGAAGTACTGCATGGATCTTTCTCAAATTTGGTACACAGGTTCCCCTTAGGGTCTCGATATGCAAGATGCCTTTTTCGGTCCGAATCGAAAATCCAATATGGTCACCAGGCGGCCATTTTAGACTTCCCCATGAAATTTTGTTATCATGATTTCTCAGGAAGTACTGCCTGGATCTTTCTCAAATTTGATACACAGGTTCCCCTTGTGGTCCAGTTGTGCAAGATACCTTTTCGGGTCCGATTCCAAAATCCAATATGTCCAACAGGCGGCCATCTTGGATTACCCCATGAAACATTGTTATTGTGATTTCGCAGGAACTACTGCATGGATCTTGTTAAATTTGGTACACAGGTTCTCCTTGTCATCTAGTTGTGCAAGATACCTTTTCTAGTCCGACTCGAAAATCCAATATGGCCAACAGGCGGCCATCTTGGATTTTCTCATGCAACTTTGTTATCGTGATTTCTCAGGAAGTAATGCATGGATCTTTCTCAAATTTGGTACACAGGTTCCCTTTATGGTCTAGTTGTGCAAGATACCTTTTTCGGTCCGAATCGAAAATCCAATATGACCACAAGGCAGCCACCTTGAATTTCCCCTTGAAACATTGTTATCGTGAATTCTCAGGAAATATTTCATGGATCTTTCTGAAATTTGATACTCAGGTCCCACATGGGGCCTAGTAGTGCAAGATACCTTTTTTGGTCCGATTAGAAAATCCAAGTTACGCTTCAAATTAATACAGTATTCTCGAGTTGTGACATTGCATCACAAGAGTCGGCAGATGAAACGGTGGGGCATATTCTATATATTGACTATAGAGAATATCCATACCTTCACCTTCCATATCAAGGAGTTCAAATAATTCGGAATTAAAATGTATTTCTTCAAATTTTAAATCAGTTTTCTTTAGTCCATGCAGTAGCAAGTGAACTGCTCCACCATTTCGTCTGCCGGTGGGTCGGCTACATGAAGGGACGTCACTCAACGTCACAACTCGACAATTGTAGACTACTGCATGTTTCGATCCAAGGGAGATAATCACGATTCTGGCACTTTCGAAGTTTCAACATTACTGCGCGGACCAGATCCCTTCAGTATTAAGTATTGTACCATCTTACTATTTTCGAGCATGGTAGATATCTCAAACTAGCCCAGTAAACAGAACAGAATTAGCATTCGTTCCTAATTATAAAATCTTAAGTATGTTTCATAGCTCATCAAAGAGATTGGTCCTCGCTTCCAGTACCCAATGATGACACGTGCAAAAAAATAAATAAATAAAAATACTACAAAACAAAGGCGAAGGATCCTCCGTACATGTACATCCATTTTCAGACTAACTTTGCTCATTTCTCTTGTATTATAACAACCGACATAAGTACAGTTTCTAGAAATCTTGAAACTCCTGAAACTTATATTATATCTTGGTGTTTTTCAGTGTCCCTTTTCCGATCTTTTTCGCTCAGATTCGAAATTCTGTAAACAAAATTACAAATCAATCGTTTGTTCTTAGTAACAATGCTCAAAAAGATCCTCTAGTCATCAACTTACAATTATCGGACAATGGTGGGCGCCAAGATCCTTCAGGATCTCTCGTTAAACGATCCCTTGTGGTTATATTTTAGAATCGTCTCTATTCTGAAAAACTACACCAATCATGATTCTAACAAAATAACACACGTTTTTTTTAATTCATCGAAATGCTCTTGTTGCGTTCATGATTTGGTCGTAACTCATGTAAGGAAATACAGAAAAATAATCTTTGGGGGGAAAAGTGGATTTCGGAAATGCTTCGAGACAATTGTGTGATTTCTGAACCCACGTAATTACATTTATATCAGAAAATAAACACAAACTGAGAAATTACTGTATAATTTCTTACTTAACGACGTGTTCTAATTGTTTATTTGTGATATAAATGTTGGCCAACGGCAACGGAGGTGACTTACTTGAGACGATTTCAACCGCCTTCTCTTGATTTTTTTCAAATTCACCCGGGGAGATTGGCGAATCGCTACGGAAGCGTACTCTAAGCATATCCAAATAAATATTTTCGAAATTAGAGAAAATCACCAAAAGTACCTGCTGATCAGATGATGTCATGTCACACAACCAGAAAAAGATGGTGTTGGCCCATAACTTTATTTTGATGCTGAGGGATGGTCAACACCGTAACATATCGAAGTACTGATGTCGGGTTTACTTGAATTGTATTCACTGTGGCGTTTAAGATATAGTAATGTAGAAATGCATAGATAATTGGAAGCATAAGCTGTGATAACTTACTTTGTATAGAGTGGCAAATAATATTATGTTTGCCGATGCAAAGTCTATACTGTTCCAAAGAAACTCCCATTTTGTTATATGCAGTAGTTTACTGTGTATGGTTCAAATTTTTTCTTTCAGTTCAATACCTGTTTCAACACCTGTTTCAAACTCCTGTTTTCAATACCTGTTTCAACTCCCGTTTTCAGCAAAATAGATCAACTCAAGATTGCTTCAGCTCCAAGACTGTTTCGCTTTTAACACCCCCAGATATATCAACTCCACCGTCATTTATTTCCTGCAAAAAATTCTTCTTCAAGACTGGACGGTCACTGTCGCCTGTCGGTGTGCTATCACTCCCCACACAGTCAGGTTGTTGACGCACAACTTTGATTATCAGATAATTACGAATTTGTCTACATTATAGAGAAGTAAGCTTTTGAAAAGAACTCATCTGTGATAAATAATAAACTTAACCACAATCACTGCTCAAAGACGAACTGCCTGATCTGAACAACTATAGATCTGATCAACATCGGGTGTGGAGAATGGACCGTGGAGAATGACCCTTCCCGCCGTAACAAATGATACCGGATAAAATAGAATGGAAAAGCAAATTTTAAAAGAAATTGGAAAGACCAACTTTACTGCGATAATGTTCACATTATCAAGTTAAATGCACAAGCTACCGTGCATTGTAAATATGTTTATGACTGTCAGACAGAAGAACGATACTTTTTTATGAATGTTGTAAGGGGCATCAAATGAGAACAGTCTCCGGGCAGGAGATCAAAACTACACATGTGCAGAAGAAAAAAGAAAAACTGAAGAGTGATACTAATGTAGGGTCTACCCTTGGTAAACCCGACAAAAATGACTCGAGAGATGTGTCGAGCCAAATCCAACAGCGAAACATGGTGTGCGTTCGACGTCAAAATGGTGCTAGCAAACACCAAATAGCTCAACAGCATGTTTTGATATCGACTGATAAGTGTTGATACAGGATTTAACACCAAAAATGGTGTTTGTAAACACAAAAAGAACGACGTTGGCGTATGTTGGCTCTTACTCAACACCATTTAGGCAATTTGGCAACATATTTTGATCAGGAATCTCGATCCACGCTCAAATAAAAAAAGGGGTGAGATGCGCATTCATCGAAGTTTCCCGACTAGGGCGACCGATCTCGACTGAACATTGGCGACGAAATATAAATTCACTCAAGTTAATCACTAATAAGATTCTCATTTGAGGACCAATACTCTAACGGATGGTTAAATTATTTCCTTATTTGTTTACATTTACTAGCACTATCACACTTGAGTGATCGTTGTCGGGCAAATTGTCCGAACAGCCTTAATGAACCATATTATGCACTCTCGGTAGCTACAAGCTAATATCCCACTGGGTCGAGCACATTCATACACATATCTCCCAAGCATATTCTGTGATCCTTGTGGAATCTCAGAATACCGGGGAAGAAACATACGAACACGGCCTGCGAATCCAGTGATCGGGAGCCCCGAATCGCCTGTCTGGGAAGCCAGATTTGCCTAAATCAAGTTCGCGGTGTGATATTTGTGTCCTCTAAGGCACATAAATGGACTCGAAATTTATAATTTTGGATCTCGATATGTTGAAAAACATATTCCCATCATGGTCCGTGGGCGCTGTCGTAGATATATAATAGCCATTTTTTACAATCATTTTAACATCTATGAGGTATTATTCCGAAGATTCAATTCCTGACATTTATGTGAGATTACTACAAAATATATCCGAGCCTGAAGCTAATCTTCATTTCCGGAGGAAATGCATGACAAAATATTGCATGAACTGCGGAAAACAATAGATGCGTTCATCCTGAGGGATGTACACATAATTGCAATCGGCACATGGAATAGGGTGCAAAACGAGATTTGATTTGACCTGCATGTGCAACCATGGAAACGAGGTAAACATTTCGTGTCTGACACGATTTTAATCTAGACCTTCACATTGGAGACGCATCTTTGACATTCTGTTTCTAATATACGAGCTGAACATTGTTATCGATATAGTAGAATCGTGATATTCGCGACACGATATATGGAATGCAATAGTTCGTTCAAAGTGTCAAAGTTCCAGACTGAATTTGTTCGTTAAATGCCAATTTATCATTGAAAGAACGGGAGGATGTTGTGGAAGCATATCGGCGATATTTTTTTTAAAAAAACGAACATTGTCTCTTCCAATTCCGATTGTCCTTGACATATATCTAAAATAAATCTCACTATAACTATGAAACCATCTCTGTTCGTTTGTTTGTTTGTTTGTGTATTTGTGCTCACTGTATAGGCACAATTTTCCCCCAAAGGCCATGAAACTTCCTTCTGTTACTATCGGGGTCAATGATGGTGACAAAAATGAAAAATCCAACAAGGGCATCTTTCGCGCATTTTGGGACCCAAAATGTTTTTCGGGCAGAGGCCCTCTCTGAAATTTCACCAAAATAGCTACAAGGTCTGGAAAATGACATAAAGCAAACACGAATCAAAAGGAGCAATTAAGGTCCAATGGGGTCGAGAACACAAAATATATATTTTACATGTAATAACTTGTGTATGTTTATGACTGAACGGATAGAGTTGAACTATCATGGAACGTTGTCAGAAAAGCTGCGGGGTTCATGTGGGTGGTCCACAGGGCATCCAACACCCACTTGGGAGTATTAGAAGAAGGACCGATCTCTTATCATTTGTGAAAGGAAATGTGAGTTGTAAATGTGGGTTGTATGACCTTTGACCTAGGCTTAACATTTTTGGGAGGGTCACTTACGATCACGATCTCGCCAAAAATCCAGAAAAAAGGTCCGAAAGGGGGGATTTTACACACACGAATCATCATGTTCTGGCTGTTAGGGGTTCTATCGATCAGGCTTACGATGTAGACCACGACTGGAGTGATCTCAGGACCGTTGTGTGACTTTGGCCGTTCACGTCATCATGCGCAAGCTCACCCACTAGGGACGCCTGTTAGTAAGAGTTGTGGGAGTTTTTGATCGACAGGCGTGCCATCTGTGGTCCAAATATGTTGTACCTGCTGTCGAGCGGAAGCCCTCGTGGTGTAGAATTAGACTGCTGTCTCCGCTGATCAATGTGGTCATAATGCGCATGCGCAGCCGAGGGTTAGAAGAGAAATAGCATTTCTGTGTATGCGTGTTTTGGCGGTAGATGGGCTACCCTGAGTCCAAATGAGCGATACAGAGTCTCGTTTTGAAGCTCTGGTAGTGTGGAATAGCAGCACCGCGGCACTGTCCGCGTTTGCTGAGGAAGTGGAGGTGCGTATGCGCTGTCGAAAAGTAGTGAAGAAAGGACATGTTCAGGTGCACAGGGAATAGTTGGGGTATCATTGTTCCAAATGAGACATGCATGCATGGCGTCGTATTGAAGCTCTCGTTGAGTGGGCTAAGACTATAGGTGCGATCCACGTTAACTGGTGCCGTCATGGTAGGCATGCGCACTAGAGTCGTAGTAGAGAAAACACATTTCCGGATGCGCATGGTCGTGTTTGAGCTATAGCTGAACTTCCTGGGTTCAAATGTGCTTGTAGGATTGCAAATTAAACTAAAGCTGGTGAAGAATACGAATGTGGTTTTGTCCAGGTTTACCATTGAATTCGTGGTGGGCATGCGCAGTCAACGTGTAGCAGAGATTGGGAATTTCAACGTGCGCATGGTTCTGAAATTTCACTGATTTATACTGAGAGCCTACCCACTGACAGTCAAGTTGAATGTCCGGCCGCGTTCCCAGGGAAGCCTGATTGAGGAAGACAAGGAACCCACCTTTCGGGATTCGTATTGTATGGTTGTGAATAACCACGCAGCAGCTATTAACGACGTTAAGCGGGATAAGCTATAACAGGCATACATACACATGGGTCCCGAAATCCGAGAAAACAGCCATGGTCTTCTATGAACACTAAAGCTGGTTTTCCTTAAAAACGAAGAAAGATCCTATAGATGCATCAGCCCAACATGAAATCCAAGCGTCACCTGCGAATTTGGGGTTACCGCCCCCTGAAGCTAAATGCGGTCAAAATAAGAAAACAGCTGTTCAAGAACGCCGTTACAGTATCCTGGACTACTCAAGAAGCTTACGTGTACACTCTAGCAAACGGACGATGAACACGAACAATAACGAATATGGCCGACGATGCGGCGAACGAGGGCGGCTGGGGCTTCTCATTGGACAATCATGTTCATGACTCGAAAATCGAAATAAACAAACCCAAGGTGGCTCCCATAGCTCGGGTGTGATGTAACACTGGGGGTAATACAATGGATAACATTAAATATTCTTGTTATTGAAATTTCGCTTTTCCCGATTTTTGGCGAGATATCCGGAGTTTTCGCAAGTTCCATATTTGCTTCTACCCGCGAGTCACCTGGCCGGAAGTGACTTAGAACCGGAAGTGACTTCTCCAGAGTCAAAGGTCAACTGAAGGTGAAAGGTGAAATTTCCCTCCACATGCTCCCTCCATCAATGATAAGAGATCGGCCATTCTCATACT
This sequence comes from Hanleya hanleyi, assembly GCA_036873755.1. Taxonomy (NCBI): domain Eukaryota; kingdom Metazoa; phylum Mollusca; class Polyplacophora; order Lepidopleurida; family Hanleyidae; genus Hanleya; species Hanleya hanleyi. Next base: position 60,674 of record JAVTVY010033373.1, on the reverse strand, counting down.
ACCATAGTATAATTGTTTGATCCGATGGTCGTCATGGTCACAGTTAAACTTAATCAGGATACATGCAGCCGAGAACTGTGACTTGAGGCAGAAGAAATACAGAGGTAGCGTTTCACGACCATTTGGGGACAGATACATGATATAAATATCATTGATGTTCTCTCGATGTTTCCAGAGTCGGATTCTACTTGAGGAGAAAAAGTCTAAATAAATTCATAATTGGTATCGAATATGTCACTAACGATAGATATTTTATCAATGCAGATTGCTGAACTTTATCAAACATAATGCGATAATCCAGCAATCATCTTCCATCCATTACATTCCGGTTCTAGATGTATAACATGTCCCCGAAAAAATAATAGCCCAGCACATACGCTTATATTCTGCAGTGCGGGTGCCCACATTTGCTGTTTTCTCATCCGAAGGCCAGGTTTTACCCTAATTATGAGAATTCACGGCACGACAGGGTTGTCTCCCCTTATACATGTCATTTCTGTACTACTTCTACTACTATGAGACAACAATGCTCACAGCTGCCAATTAGCGACATCATCGGTAAAACCAGGGTTATCTCTATCTGATATTGCGAGTTTCAAGCAATCAGTGGAGAAGAAAACAGTTTTTGTTGACCAACCAGATCACATCTTATATGCGAATATGGAGTCACATGACACTATTTCACGTTCGTTGATGCGAGGTTGTGATTGGACATCTCGATGTGATTTCATTCCTCTGGTCAAACGCATATATCTTGAAACTTTGAAATTATCAGAAATTATCAGCGTATTTCGAGCAGTGAATTGAAATAAAATTATTAGAACAAGTACGATACTTCCAATTCCTCCTTCATTGCAATCGAAAACATTCTGATCTTTGGCAGAAATTACGTTCTTGGGTTAGTCAAATATACACACCAATCTGGTCGAATATCTTTCATTAGCCGAATATACACACCAATCTGGTCGAATATCTTTGATTAACCGAATATACACACCAATCTGGTCGAATATCTTTGATTAGAGGAATATACACACCAATCTGGTCGAATATCTTTTGCGGTCACCGAGAGCGTGACGTCAGTTTGTCCCATAACACAGGGTAGATTCAGTATATTCAGGGACTGCAATCTCAGCTCAAGCAGTTGGGAAACTGGTTGAGGTCATCCTCCACCCTCTCACTCCCCGTTCAGCTGCCCGACAATAAGTGAATAGTAAGCGTGTCATAAAGCTATTAAATATTCCTGAGACCGGGGTAATGAACGCGAAATTCGACTGATGGACGGAAGATCATTTATCGACATGTATATTTGGGAAGCGTTGAGAGGATATTAATGTATTACTTTGAGGGTTACCGGATTGGGATTTATTTCTGGTGGTCTGAAGCCTAAAGGGGCTGCATTATCAGCAAAAAAAGGAGAGAACTCTGTGCGGAGGTTGAACACACGAGTCTTGCGTTCGTCGACAGTGTCAGTTTCTGCAGTAGCATTTGTGAATTGTGATGTATTTAGATTAGATAGATTCTTGATGAGCATGGATATTTTTAGAGTTTCATTATACTCTCTTCGTTCTGCACGCGCCAGAACCTTATTGATATAGCAATACAATTAATTAGATTTATTCTCTCATAACGACACCGTGTGTATTATACTTACGCGAGCAATCATGTTCGCGCGTGCGTCGAGAAGAAAACATGTATCAGATTGAAGTACTGCTAATTACTACGAAATGCGAAACCGGTTGAAAGGGAAACCCCTCATATCACGAACTTTTGTTTATCTCAAACGTTTTGTATACTAGAAGCTTCTCTGATTTATGACATTCACAAATGTGATGGAAGGCAATCAGTGGAAAACTGGAGTAAACATGATATAACAGTTGCACGTTAGCCTTATGTTTCTCGTCAGAGATTCTCGACAGGTAGCAGTGCATCTTCTTCAGCCAAGTCACCCACATTATAAGTTCCCTAGGGAACTTCTGATGTAGTCGACAAGCCAAAGAACATGAAGGCATACAGCAGGTAACAGCCGTTCATAACTCATTACATCAAAGTACAGATTAGTGGCTCAAGGGTCTGGAGAGATCTACCGCCATTATCTTCGTACAGGTCACGTGATCCGCATGATACGTTGTCGATCACGTGATACGTACGAATAAAATGGAGGAGAAATTCAGCCGGCCGTTGATGTTTGAAGACTGATTGCAGATCGATCAGCTCTTCACGGCAATTGATCTATTTGCCGAACTCGATAAAAGCAGTGGACAGAGAGTGGGGAGGGGTTGTTTTATTGCCGGATAAAGCCGTACGATCCATGGAGCCGTTTTCTCGGAATGTACATGTAAGTTCAGCAAGAGGATTCATGGCGTACATGTAGCAGGAACCAACGAAGCCATGGAAACTTGGCTACTAGGGAGAAGTCTTCGAGAAAATTTTGCGAAAATAAAGTGTTGACGCGCGCAGGGTTTTGTTACAGCGAACAACAGGGGTTAGAGACTCAGGAATTTCATCAAATGATACCCCTGGAACCTGTCATGTTTAGTAGGGCATTGTGTGTCGACCACCTAGGAAGTGTCGTTGTGTCGCACTCTCCACCGACAGGGGCTTGATTCTGCTATAATTCCCAACAGATTCAGTCGTTTTCTTTTGAGGACAATATGCTTGTCTTTTGAAACCAAGAATCTACACAGGTTTGATGCCTCAGACTAGGGACATGTTGTCAGGAATATTCATCATATTTTACGCTTTCGAACGACGACTTTCCGTGAGCAGCGCATGCAACTTGAATACCACTGTGACCCCCTCAGTCTCGGGGTATATAAATATGGCCCTGCATGAGGACCAAGATATTGGTGGCAACAAGCAATCGGTGGCAAATTCAATTTGAACGGGCGAACCTGAAAAAATAGGTCAATAAATATATGATATGGTGGAAAAGAGGACACTGAGAAGGCGTACAAGCGTACATGATTACAATAATCAAACTATATAATGTCAGATTTGGTCGAACCCAAGACCGCAAGTTCAGTAAGCCTATGCTTTATCATCTTGAGATTTGGTGCCTACAAAGCAATAGTTCAAAAGAGCCAACTTTGACAAGTGACACAGTAATAATAAGTCAATTTCACCGATTTTAGGTGACCACATGCATAAGTTTGGTGCTCCTTGGTGTAGGCATTTTTCGGATAATAAGTTAGTGAGAAATTGGAAGAGTTTGACCTGGTGAACTGGAAAAATGGGTCAATATCACTGAAGTTTGATAAGATTCTGCAAGTGTGACGTGAATTTAGTGAGACAACATAGATTGACGAACGGCTGTACATACACCGTAAAAATGACGGCAGGACCATTTGCGTGCAGTCCATAACCAGACGTTTGTCTAGTGTAAGTTCAGTAACAGTAGGCCTTATCATTCTTGAGATATAGTGGAAATAAGCCACTGGCGGAAATTGACACATTTTGACCTAAACAATGGGTCAATCTCGGTGAATTTTCATAGATTTCTGCTCGATGAACACTACATGTGTGAATTAAATTTGGTGCTCCTAGGAATAGTCATCCTTGCGATATGGTGGTAACAATCAATTCATAAAAAATTGACACAGTTTGACCTTGTGACCCGGTCAATGTCATCGATTTGGATAAGCACATGTATGTGAGTTGTAATTTAGTGGCAATAGGCATAGCCTTTATGGAGAGATGCCGGTAACGAGAAAATTAACGTACCTTGACTTGGTGAACCGGACGAAGTTATTACTCAATCTCAATTATTGTCAATAAATAGACTGATTGTTCCTCAACATCGCCGACGCTTGTTCTCCATGACCACATGTTTGTGTGATATCAGTTTAGTCACACTAGGCATAGTCGTTCTTGAGATATGCTGGTAACAAGAAATCGGAGACGGAAAAAACATGATGACGTTAATACCTCAGGGGCAATTCTGGCAGTCGGATAAAAAGTGTTTCGTGTTCACACGAAGTTGCAAGATCTATGGCGGTACGTTTCGTAACTATTGTCTAATTCCGCTTAATCGGGGACTAAGGGCCGTATGAACCTATGTATTTCAAGATGCTCATAGTGTTCATATGAAGTCACAATCAAAGCGTGACTGAGATACATCATACACTAGATAACGACTTTACAACGTATATCATATGGATTAAGAATACTGATCAGCGATACGGATTTGATATTTTTGAAACATCAAGATGTCTTGCTGGCATCACTGAAAACTGTTTACCGCTTCTGTCTTGTAGGAAATTAGCCTAGTTTTATGTATACTATGATTTATCCTTTTAATTGGGTGCTATATGAATTAGATCTCTGGATTATGGGCGCGAAAATTATTTAATGGACGACGGCTGAATATTGCATGACGGACCAGACGCTTGTATTCAGAATTTTACGAAGCCAATATCGAGGCTATACTCGAACAAGGAAATGCCACACTAGATGGTTGTAAAAGAAATCTCTCATACATGTATTCGAGTGTCTCACATTTAAGGCATACACGTTTCCCTATAATTTATGGCATTCATAAACTTGAGGTAATGACGCGAGAAGATATCGGGTAAGTATGATATACATGTAACTTCGTTTGAACTTTGCTTGCTCTGTTAGATAATTGCTCATAAGGATGACAAATAAATCGACATTGTAAACAGTTGAAACTCTGCGAAAGTAAGACTAAAAACACATCGGTTGAATGCTTTTGTAGGAACTCACCCAAAGCTTTGCCGTTGGCCCATTACTCGTGTATATACTGGCCTTTTGAGTCTGGCATGAATTTGAAATTATCAAGGGCACATAAACATGCAACTGAAATGGTCATGTCTCTATGAATATAGAATTTGGGTGACTCTCTGCATGTATAACTTATGCAGAGTGAGAGAAGAGGGAGATGTGCATTGATCAGAAAGCGTTTTTATAGTGAAGACGTGGGGGTAAATTTGAGTAAGCAGGCACAGGTGACGGATGGGATATCCCATTCATTTCCCGTTAGCTTTTGTTTTTCACTTCGGGTGGACAAAACATTCGCATCTTCGCAAGAAGGGTTGATGCAAGACCCATAAAAATGAATAACCCACCTGTTTTCCCACAACCCTTCGTCCCGCTGACTATCATGGTTAACAAATGCTCTAATACATGTTACTCTTGTGTGAGCCATTATTGTCGACAAGTTCTGGTGTCTTCATTTTTATTCCATTGATCGTGTTTAACTAGGTAATCTTGACGCGAGAACGTTCCACGCCCATCGTGCATTTAATATTTTGATGCTTCACAGCAAATACGCGGACTCCTCTGTGTCAGTTTATTTATCACCTGTATATCGTAGGATTCTGCTGGTGAACTGCTAGTCCCCGAGGTCCGTCCTCTGTGCATGTCCTTTGACAAATATATGTAGGTTTATTGTTTTGGTGAGAAATGTAAGCCGTACGACGTCGGACATTGCAGGTTAGTTTTTCTGGGTATTCTTGCATTTACCATGCTTACCCTATCTTGAGGCGTTTATTCCATTAAACGTCCTCGATGCTCATCCATTAACATCAGATGAGTTATATTAGCTGCTCTGTCATAACAGCTCCCGAGCTAGCGTAGCGTATCTCATTACGCTTAAGCCGGTGCTAGGGGCCGTGTGGATATTCGATAGTCTTCACATGAACAGCTGCAATAAAAGCATGGCTGAGAGGCGACGTCCGAGAATCCACCCTATTCTCGGGTCGGAATGTAAGGTGCCGACGATAACTTCCTGTCGAGTCATATTGTTGCTTTTAGTCGCCAGACGTCAATTTTCCCCACCTCTTGCATATCGCTCCAATTTATGTTCTACCGCCTCCTACCCTCCTGATCGTCATCTTATAGATAAAATCAAACTCTTCACTCCATGTCTTTATATGCAATAAAGCTGAACTTTTGGTGTGATTGTCCATATGTTGTGAGACATCTAGTCTTTCTCGCTTCATACAGTTTGTGCGAGGCTCTACGCTACCACTGGTTAAAGGACCATTGTCTACCAATTTCCTAGCCTTTTGAACTCTGATTTCGCCAGCTCGACCACTTGTTGAGAGGGTGCTATATGCTTGATTGCGGATACGTTAGGATCCCTTTCGTCGGTGTCCTATGGATAAGGATCGATGGGTATGATACAAGATTGTCAGGTAAGACCACCAGTGTGCTCTTTAAATACGAACACGGGTATTGTTTTCGTAAGAAATGGCTCATTTATTCGCATCTGGCTTTGGTTCCATCAAATCAACGTACATGTAAACCAACGTGGTCGTCCTGCTCGACTGGATGAACGTTGTAAAACGAGAGAAAAAATAGCGGGCATTACTGAAGTGTGGAGTACAGTGAAGCTATTGAGAGAGAAACCGAGCATTTGGGCAAAGGTTACGATGCATAGCCAATGAAGATACTATATCAATGAAGGGCCTGCAGCAAATGTATCAAGTGATTGAATGACACACCCTGCTAAATATCAGTAAGGGAATTCTGATGCGTCTCCAAAGTCTATATGATATCGACTGTAATAAACTCTCATCTAGGCATCAAGATGCAGAAATCTTTCCTTGATAGGTTGACTACCAGAGGAGATGGTGAATTATGTACGTAAACGGAGGAAACGATAAAGTGGAGATCACGAATTCTGCAGAACACTTGACAGTATTAATAGAGATGTGACTAAGTCACTGTTCCTGAACTCTTATTTTATTATCTACTGCTATAGTCGACTGCGCATCATTGCGCGGAGTGAATCTATAGCTCGACATGTATATCGGGAAAAGTCCAGGGGCGTCGTTAGGGGGGGGGTCGTCCGGTGCGAACGACCCCCCCTTGGCCGCGCCAAAAAAAAAACAGAAGAAAAAGCAAAACAAAAAACAAAAAACAAAAACAGAGAAAACAAAAACAAAATAAAAAAAGCATAAAAACATAAAATAAAAAAAACATAAAAATTACAGATAGAGTGCCAAGACGTGAGTGGTGTGTAAAAGACCCGTTTTGTTTGTGTCAAACCAGGAAGTCAAATGGAGTCCGGCATATTCTTCAATATCGATGCGGGTTTATGCTAAACAAATGTGAAAATAGAATCATAAATCTATATACATTGTGTTCAGATTTGTTTCCGAGAAAACGGGTAAAACGCATCTCCGGCAACCGGAGACCCTGGAGCTTCCGGGGCCTAGGCGGACCCTGGACCCTCGCCTGTCAGGCTGTGACGATCGCTCATTTTAGCTTTGTGTAAATGAATCGCTATCATATTGGTTCTAATGTTCCATCATGTAAAGGTCATCGGTTTTTTATGTGTTCTTTTTATGTGATAAATATAACTAAACAATCAAATGGATTCAGGCATGAAGTATGATTTTTTCAATATCGATGAGTGCTTATAAATGCGAAACATACGTGAAAATAGAACCATAAATCTGCATACATTACGTTCGAATTTATTTCTGGAAAAACTCTTAGAACGCGTCTCTGGAGATCTGGAACTTCGGAGCTTCCGGGGCCTAAACGGTTCGTGGACCCTCGCCTGTTGGGCTGTGAGGATTTCCTTGTTTTATCTTTGTGTGAATGAATCGTATCTGTAGGCATATTGGTTTCCCTCCCAAGAACTACAAGTCATCGTTTTGTATGTTTTAAATATAACTAGAACGTCAAATGGATGAAGGCATGAGGTGCGATGTTTTCAATATCGATGCATGCTTATAATTGCGAGAAAAAAAATGGTGAAAATAGAATCATAAATGTGCATGCAGTATGATCAGTTTTATTTCCGGAAAAACGTTCAGAACGCATCTCCGGCTATCTAGGACTCCGGAGCTTCCGGGGCCTAGGCGGCCCCTGGACCCCCGCCTGTTGGGCTGTGATAGTGGTCCCCAACTTTCAACTACGTTCCGACGCCACTGGGTTAGCCTACGAGGTATATAGGCCCAAAGCGTTATTATTGTGTTTTCAAGATGACAAGAGAATAAAATATAATACTGATATTTGACAAATGACGTGTTAGTTTAATTGTTGAAAATCGCTCAGAATGCATCTCAGGCCATCTAAGGTCTCAGAGCTGTATAATATAACCCTAAATCTGCATACATTATGTTCAGATTTAATTCCGGGAAAACGCTTAGAACGCATCTCCGGCGATCTAGGAATCCGGAGCTTCCGGGGCCTAGGCGGCCCCTGGACCCTCGCCTAAAGTGCTATGATAATCGACCCCCCTTTGAAAAATCCTAGCGACGCCCATGAAGTCCATTGTTAGACGCTCTCTATTGGTACCATGCACCATGAGCAGGTTACTGATTGGCTGTTCTGTGTATCTTGCCAAGACTTATCACCATATTATGAAAGAATACGTCACCCTACACAAAGTACGGCGCATCACGTTGGGCACACCGGTTCTCGTCAGATCACCGAAGTTAAGCAGCGTTGAGCTCGGTCAATACTTGGATGGGTGACCGGGTGCTGTACTGACTGGGCTAATCAGTGTCCAGAATAATAGGAACTGTGGACACTCTCGTGTTCTGGCACATGTAGGCACCGTCGTGATATGACTGAAACAATGTTGAAAACGACGTTAAATCCTACTCACTCACTCACCCTACACAAAGTCGCTGGGTATGTTCGGATTGACTCATCTCTGATTTGAATGCTTTCCGTGATCTGATCTATCAAGGTTAATTCGAAGTGTGAACGTAGAAGTCGGCTTGTGTAGGAATATGGACCTCCCAATCGCTCCATCAATCCAATATCCAAAGGACCTTGTATCGTCATATGGGTAAATGGCCCCAGGTCAGGGGCAATACAGAAGTACTAAAATAAAATACTTCCACTACAAGAAATTTCTCAACTGGCATGAAGTACAATATTATATTGTGTATACTCAGAAAATGCACTACTTTATGGCCCTGTTATTCGACAATGATGAGACTCCGTGCCTTGAAACCTTTCTGAATATATAATATTATATTGTACTTCATGCCAACTGAGCAATTTCTTGTACATTCAATATTCAATTTTTGGCACTTCTACCGCACCTGTTCTGGGGCCATTTACCTATCTAAACATACCTGGTCCTTTACGAGGGAAGTAGCCGTCTTGAAACAATTTCCAGCTATCGAATGAATCCGATCACAGACAAGAGACACAAAACGCATGAATATAATAATTTTAGTAATATTCATATACTTTAATCCTCATATTGTCTCGGACAGATATATACATCCAAACAATATATATATATTTATTTATGTATAGACTTCATATATACAATATACATACAATGTACAAATAAACAAGGTAATTGAGCACGTGGTCCTATATGATCAACAGAATCCAGCTCGGTTCATCAAGGGACGTTGTGCCAGTATATATCGCAGTAGGAATTACACAGTCATTAACATATGCAGCAACAAAAAATGTACAAAAACATGACATCATATACACTCTAAAATCTATTCAGGGGTTAGTCCTGAATGTTCAAGCTATAAATACTCCATCAGAAGGTCTGGCTCTATATGGTACTGGACCAGGATTAGTTATTGCTGCTACACAGGTGAAAGCAAAAATTGGCACCAAAGCGAATTATGGTTTCAATTGGAATCGCTTTGGTCGCACGATCTGGTTCCATTTGGGGCCATTCCGGTTTCACGTGGAACAATTTTGGTCCATAATGGCAAGATCCTGTAGCACACCTACATAAATCTTCACGGGAATACCACAGCTTTAGTTCCAAAGACTTAACTCTTACGCGAATTTCAGGAATTTTTTTTGTCGACATTTCTCCGCTTAACAATGAGGGCATGCAATTGCGGCTGGCATTAAGTCAAAAATCTCCAATTCATTTGACAGCGTAGTATATAATTTGCATAAGGGTAACACAAGTAACGGAATAATAATGCTCAGAGAAACTGACGTCACATGGTTTCGATTTACTTCAATAGCAAAACCGAACGTGTCGCTATACGCTTCCAAAATTGAAACAAAATGTCCGACAAACCCAGTGGCCAACACCAAACCGAGCATATGAGAAACATGAATATTTGCCAAATTACGGTACATTCCAGTAAATGTTTTCAAATCACAAACGGACAACCATTTAGATTGGTAATCCCCTGTATATCCATACCGCAGACAGGTATCGGCCAGCATCTCGCTTCACTGCCGATATATACGGACTGAATTCGATATCGAATTTTATTGGCTAATAATTCCAGCAGGACTGTGCGGATATACAGGGGAGGTAACCAATCTAGACATGACTCTCTGGTCCATGGAATGCTTCGGTATACAGGTGATCTGTATTCCCCAAGATGAAAAAATGTTACGAATTCTGGTCGTTAATCTTTCTCATATACAGGCTATAACAAGTATACAAAATAATTATTAAATGAAGCATCCGATAAGACAGGTTATAACAATCAAACATGGTGGAAAACCATAAACATACGTGCAACGTATACAAAAAATTTCGACTTTTATTAAAATGCATCTTCAAATTTAACTTCAGCTCATTAAATAAATGCATATACTTCATTATTAATTTATATTAGATCTTTTCAAATGAATGGACACCGAACGTCTCACCATTTCCGAATTCTGAGATTCTATCGTAGGTGCGGCACCGGTACAAGTGCAATGCCAAAAATTGATCTGTAAAAAAAATGGCGCCAAATGTAATCTGCCCTCTCTCGATTACTTCCCCTGGGTCATTTAGTCTCGTTAGCAAAGAGAGCAACTGCTCGGGTCACGTAAAAAATTGACGTAAAAAATGGCCGACATCGAAAAAATTCTGATTACGGAACGATGTTTTCATGGATTTTTTATGCTCATTTCACTATATTATTCAGCGCCATGTAATTACATTACATTTACAGCACTGAATTCCAAATGCAACACAGCAAAATGAAAAAAACAACACAATTCCAACTACACGCATGCCCAGAGATGAAAGAGCTGGTTACCAAATGTCTTCACGTCCTTCTCATTCCCACTGCGTGCTTATAATCAGTCACTAATGACCATAGGGACATATTGTAGAGTATCCTTTGATCTGTAGATGGCAAACCTAAAGAAGTGGAGCCGTTTGAAGTAGGATATCACAAAGGCTAGCCTATAGGTAGCATGTAAGTATCCGTAAAAGCATAAAATGTTTGAAAGAGGAGTCCAGGGACTGCAGTACTCGGGCGAATACCATATAAATATGCACCCCATCTCCCCTCCCCACACACTGCTACAAGCCCACTCATTCACACACATGCCGGGTTCTTTACCTGTTGAATAGGACAAATCGCTGACGCGGAAATGGTCGGTTTTGGAGAGGGAAAAGAGGAAAGGTGATGAATTAATTCGAAGAAGATCTAAGATTGAGGGATGTTGTTACCGGAATGCATGCACGAATGTAGACTAGCAATGCGACAATGTTATACACCCAAGTTCCGCCATCGTCAAAAAAAAATCATCATGCACATGGTACCATAACGGAGAACACGTCTTCTTCGTCAGAGTCGAAATGGGCCATCGCTGGCTGATGATCCACTCTGGAGAACATAGATCTCCGTCCCTTGAACAAACGCAGAAGACGTGTTCTCCTCTATAGGGCCATTGCGCTATTCGCATGATGTTTTAACTTCAGGGGAACTTAGTGTAGGAACTATATTAAATATTGGGAAACCATACAATGTCGAAAATTTATCTCGTTCTGGACCAGATATCGCAAAAGATCATGCCGTAAACATGAACAGTGCACATTTTACGCGGTGGTTCCTCGTTTGGCGTCAGTTTAGAAAGTACCTTCGATACCCACTGGCTTGAAAAAAATCGCTGTGCAAAAACATGAAGATGTACAAATGTGCTCATGCCACGTGTTCCGGATCACCGAGCATAGACGAATCTTCAATGAAACGGACACGGTTGATCGAACAGTCAACCGAAATTCCTCGATTCGCATGAGTAGGTCGCAATTTCACGGAATAAATGTATCTGTGAATCAAACAAGAAACAGAGATAAAAGATACATTCGAGAATTGGAGAGGACAATTTGAGGGTGGTTCAAGTCAAATCGCATCGAGCGTGTCACTCCTGTCATCCATGTGTGTGATAGCGTGGGGTCACAGGGGTCAAGCGTCAGACGTTTAGTAAGACATTGATGAAACATTATGGGGAATGGCGGACAGCGAAAGTAATGGTGACAGGAGTCTGACGGCCAAGCGATGCATAACCGATGTGAATTCAATAGCAGCATCGGATAATAACATGATACGCTGAGCCATAACCTTCTTAGACAATCGAAAAAGCAAAGAACAGAAAAAGGCCCGCTATTGTTCCCACAAGGCAACACGATATTACAACAACGCTAATGCTGGGCCCATTCAAGTTTCACTGGACACTAAAGCCTCAAATCCTGTTCTTTTTGAACCGTGCTCCCTAGCATTTTAGCTCGGATTCGCACATCTCCGATAATCAGTAATCCGATGAAAAGCTCGACCAGGTAAACCTGAATATCGAAGGGAAAAAATAAGATGTGTTAGATCTAACAGACAAAAGCGAGACTATCACGATCCGAGTTCGTTGATTAATACGTTTCAAGGCAATATGCGAAAAGGACGAAGAACGGACTCTCGCTGGCTCAGGAATAAATCAATCAAGAAAAGATGACAATCTATAACATGTCGAAATCTGAACGGAAGTCGGCTTCTTTTAGAGGCTTCTGTATTGATTCGGTCATCACGTATACAATCAATGTTAACTTGGATCGGCAATCGACCACATGCAACGCGTTCTTTAGGAAGAATTGCATGATTTCATGTCGAAATATTCGTGACGACTCACTGCAGAAATAAGAAACTCTCCAATCCTCTTGAAGATCGCCATTCAAATGAAGAATCTATAAAATCTTAAGTCAACGCTTCATTAAAATTACAAACAGAGCCGAGTAAATTCGGTTTACTTTGCAACAATGGACAACAAAGCATCACCCCATAAACTCCAAATGCACGACGAGATGATCTGAAGATGGGAAATGTGATGGGTCAGTTCGAATTTTCAAGTAGTAAACTCTACTGATTGGTGGAGACGTCAGTCGTATACTTTCAGCATGAGCAGAGCTGGTCTTGTGAGAATTGCTAAGATTTGCGGCAAATGCAACCATTTTTCAGGAAACATCAGTTCCATGGACATGATAGCAATACTGAATACAGATTTGTCGTCAATATAATTGTCATAGCCAATTCTCGAACAATTAATTGGCACTATAACCGCCCATCCGTATACTTGAATGATGTGCCATCAGAGACCTCCCATTCAATGGATGGCATGTAGGACATACGGGAATTAATGGCCCAAGAGTTACGATTCTGTGCAACAACAACCGAGAAAGTTTCAAAACTCAATGATGCCGAAAGAACGACCCACATAAGGTGACCCCCATTGCACTAAAGTCCGTCATGGGAAAAGTTCCACGACCATAGAAAAAGGATCTCCGTAACAAAAGTGCTACTGTCCAGGCGAAAATTGCGTTACGCTAAATTTCATCGGGGTTTGTTAACGGTCATAAAGAGATCCCCCTTGAAGTTGTGGAGATAAACTGGTAACATGGCATTGTATTGTTTCGGTCAGACCGTAGGAATTTTAATGCTTTCCGCTCGACGGACCGCACTGACTAGTGTATACATTAGTAGCGAGTCGGCCCAAAACACGAACAGTGAAAAGCTCTTCAAACCCCATGTACGGTTTTGTACTGGTACAATTGACACATACTAGTACCAATTGTAACCCGACATAATCAGTATTCTCTGTATTCAATAGATATTTATTTGAGCGAGCACGTCTTGTGCGAGTGTTGTTAATTTACTTCTGTTGGTCACGACACCAGGGAACTATAGGCATGTCAGAACGCACTATTCAAGTGCACCGTCATACAGTTGCCATCAACCGATACATTCAATGGCATAGTATACTTTAATTACATTTGACAAACCCAGGGAAACACTTCAAACCAGAGTATATCAGAAAATATATAATATATAAAATAACGCATATCCTCCTAGAAACATCTACAGGTACCTATTTGAAAAGGACATGACAAAAGTTTTGCGGGGAGGGTGGTTAAACCAGATATCTGACTCACGTTGACTGAATGTATGCCCGTTCATCATCATCAACTCTAAAACCACGTCAGATCGTATACGATAGCACGAGTACTCGTCAACGGAGATGATATAACGTATGCGACAACGAGGCAACTAGAGAACGAAATTCTTTTTGATGCAACTGTTTAGCGTCCAAAGATGAGTATATCATCAAAAAGAATGACCTAGGGGTCGTATTCAAAGATGATACAAAGATGATAATTTCATCAAAAGAATGACCTATAGGGCTAGCATTCAAAGATGAGCATATCATCAAAAGAAAGACACAGGTTCAGCGTCCAAAGATGAGCATATCATCAAAAAGAATGACCTAGGGGTGGTATTCAAAGATGATACAAAGATGATAATTTCATCAAAGGAATGATCTATAGGGCTAGCATCCAAAGAGGAGCATATCATCAAAAGAAAGGCACAGGTTCAGCGTCCAAAGATGAACATATCATCAAAAAAATGACCTAGGGTCAGCGTGCAAAGATGAGCATATCATCAAAGAATGACATAGGGTTAGCGTCCACAGATGAGCATATCATCAAAAGAGTGACCTATGATTAGCATCCAAAGATGAGCATATCATCAAAAGAAAGACACAGAGTCAGCGTCCAAAGATGAGCATATCATCTCGTTCGTCGTGCGTTTAAGAAAAGGTATTGCCACCAATTTCGTTCTCAAAACATAATAATATTAGTGGTAATATAAGACAAAACTGTAGCAGAGCAAAGAAATTAGCATCGCTAAATGCGAGATCGATATGTGCATATATATGCTTATCTTTCAAAATATCATGAGCAACTTGAAAATCATGCAAGTCGACTTGACCGTATCTTCATTCAAAGGAGAAAACCTAGTTTCAGAATGGCCAGATCAGCTTTGAGAAAAATGCCGGGTCCGTCTGAATGAAAACAGAAAGGCCGGTCAACAGCCTACGTACTTTCATTCGTGTTGATCCTAAGAGAAATTTGAATAAATAAAGGCTAAAACCCGCACTGATAAAATGAAATAACGACCGAGTATATATAGCTATAGGCTGCGCATTGAATGGTAACAAAATTGGAATGTATAAAGTGATAAGTATGTGCCGTCTCATTCACGGCATGTACCCAGGGGTCATAGTCCATTGAAGGAGATCAACAGAAAAGGTCGCGGTCGTGACTGAAGTAGAACAGACCTTTCTGGAACGCCGTTCCACTTGGTTGCGCATATAGATCATCCCCTTGAAAACCACAAACATAAAAGACGCTTCAGGCCTTCAAAAGAGTGAGAGACGAGATACTGTGGTATAGTTTGTCCATTCAAGATTTAAGTCGAATGAGAAAGAGAGAGAAGAGAGCATACAAATATGTTACACCGAACGAATTCGCCATCATTCTGCTACAAATAAGATCATACCAGTTCGTATCCGTTAATTATTTTTTCGATTTTTTACATCCCGACAGAGTCCTCTCCGACAATGCAGCAGTGCAACGAACACCTGACGCCTTATATGGGCAAAACTGTCATAAGCATCCGTACAATCAACGAGCTAACATCTGGTTCCGTGAACACGAGCTTAGATTCGGGAAACTTCTCCCCGTTTTGTTTTCTGGGTGCATAAATATGTCAAGAATGTCACATGCAAGGACAACTTTGCTGTCTTTTAGACACTTTTCCACGGAATCATGATTGCACAAAAGATATACCAGTAAAATATTGATCAGTTCTGGCGAGGAACTATACAAAATTCAGAGAACTATGCGTACAGTGCATATGTGTATTAATTAAAATGATGCGTTTAAGCGCAGTTCCGACAGATCAACCTAAAAGCCTTTCAGAACGACGCGTATGCATCAATTGCCCTGGACCTTAATAATGCAAAGCAGACATACATGTAACTCGTAGCGATTGGTGACCTCTTGGGCATATTCTAATTTTTAATATGCAATGTTTGATCATCTAGCGATCAAAAGAAATTCACAGATCTTATGCCTCCGAACATATTCACAGATCTTATAGCGCAAACCACAAATCCACTTAACTGATCACAGATCGTTTATGTATGCAAAATGTTATAGTGTGCATACTATAAAGTGATATTCAGACACGTGCTAAATATTCACATATCCACAGGCACGTGATAAATATCCACATACAGGCACGAAGACATCATTCAACTCAATAAGCACGGATATTTCCATAAATATGTGCGTGAACATATTAATACCTCATATATATGCTATATACATCCAACAGGATATATTCATAGATATTTAAGGATGTCCGCTGGTGGTTTTTTAATTTGGCAGCCATTTTGCCTGTTTTTCTATTGAGTTATCTCCCTTCCCTAGGTTAAGAGATGGGGATTTCCTTTATAAGGCTTCTAGCCGAGAATTTTGCACACCAACATCCATCAAATTTGCTAAATTTTGATAGACATTGTGATTATCTGCAAACAGTTAGAATATAAGAAAAAGTTAAATACTATTTATATGAATTTTTCATGAATATGCTTCAAAACTAGGGCTATTCCCTATGCTTTCTGGGTTATCAAATTGAGCATGGGTCAGTCCACTTAACGTTGCCTACAGCTAAAAAATGCACACCAACCTATATTTTTTTCTTTGTTTTTCCTCATACTACACAATTATGAACGCAACAACACACATTATTCAAAAAGTTAATTACTTTGATTTACCACCAGCGGACATCCTTAAGTAGGTATGATCAGATCTCGTTTTAAATTTTAATCACACCGAACACGTACATTTATCCACAAATGTGGATGCGATATTATCTTGCGCGCGCATGCGTGTGTTATCGAATATGACTTCCTGAGGTGAAAGGTCCCAACAACAGTGAATATCATTTAAATATTTTCACAGATTTTAACCTCTTAACAAGACCCCAGCTGCACGCAGAAAAAAAAAATAAAAAAAATAACAACATTGCAAAAAGACATTCACACAATAAATGATAACAAGTGCATGACGTTCAACAGGCAACGATGTAATTAATCATTAACAAGAATCAAGATTCTGTACAAAAGCTTTTACAATGTTCGCCTTATGCTGTTATTTTCGGGATAATAATTACACAATATTAACATTATAGATATATATATATACAACAATTTGTACAAAAATTTAGAAAAATAGTCACTATTTTGCTGTTTGTGAAAGAGGAATTATGGCCTGCTTCCATCGCGTATAGTCAGTAACTCGTCCAATTCATTGACCAAATCCGTAGAAGTAATTAGTACTGTACAGATATTTCATGTTGTCAAATGAAGCGGCCAGAAATTCCAAAGCATTAAAGGATTTTTTTTTCAAAAGTTAGCGTTCTGATAGGTCAATTTAAATTCATAAGTACTGGGAAAAGACGCCATATATGCCACATTCATGTTCAAAATCAACCGTTGGAATTTCAGACTAACCAAACACAATCTATCTACTTTGTATATACCATCCCACCATGTCTATTACAAAACCAGAAATAATATGCCAGTTTTTATTGTCTGTTATTTGTTTTTCAACTTACTAGTCATATTTCGATCCACTCTCACCGTAATGAAAAACATAATCCGCCGAAATTACATTAACGTATTTATGCAGTTATCAAACGTCCACCAGGCTTCCTGATGTCCAAAATTTAAAACTACCAGAAGTCCACGGATTTGACTATACGAGTTGGTTTAGCAGATAATTACGTATTCACTGCGTAAAGATTGCCGCATGGAACAGATCTAAATTACGCAAAATAGCTGGAGAATACCAAGACGCCGAACTAAAAAGACTTCAACCCGAAAGAACTACAACATTTATTGAGAAATAAGCTCAACGAAAACGTGTACCGGTACTTCTGCTATTGAGGCGAATGCAAATATTTGAGTCTCTGTCCGACAAAAAACACCCTTTTCGATAGTTGTTTCCGAGATTGTTGGGGAAGCTTTCGTCAATATTTTGATCCTTTGGTTTACAAACATGATTACCAATAATTCTGAGAATAAATATTGTATCGATTTTTGATTCCTGACGTCTACATATTCTTGCGCGGCACGCTAGATTATTTGCCCTTGTCAGTGGGTGACTTTTGGGACCGATTATTCTGACGGAACATCGTTTTATCTCGTGGGCAAATGCGGACCAGTGAGCAGCCAGGTAAAATTCATCAACAGCAAAAGCATTCGACTGGGGCAGGTGAAAATCGAAGCGACAAGATCTCCCTACGGCCCGAGTCCGTTAGATAGATCTGACGAGGCAATTACCACACCTGTCAACGATCACTAATTGGCGAAAAGTTGCCGATCAGCTGTGGGGTTTCGATTCGACCCCGCAGCGAAAACAAATCACAAATCGCACAGGTGGATATAATAGCTGGTCTGACTGATCTTCTGTTATATTGATCAGAAATTCACTTAGTTCGCTTGTTTTGACCTGTATCAGAGAGCGTTCCTTTACCTCAACCACTCTTCCTGCGTCGGAATATCTCTAATTGCTTTTGTATCTCGCTTCCTGCTCCTCCCTTTAGCATCGAAAGATCATCTCGAAGCGAGATCACAATGGCGTGCACTGTTGGTTCTCGTTAGCATTACCCGCGTAATGAGTCTAAGAAGCGTTAAAAAAAACGCCATTATATAGTTCTTTCACGGAAATCCGTGTCAAGGTGTGTATAATCTACTTTCGGTTTCCTTTTCAGAATCAAAGACAAAAGAACCCGTTATCATTGCTAGAGTCCCTCTTGGTCCGCGTTCGATAAAAGGAGTTGGAATTGTTCTGCGATTTCGTGCCATGAGTAAATTTCTCGAGTAACCCGATCTGGGCAGATCGATGAGTCGGTTGAATACAAAGGTACAAATCAGAGCGTTAGGCAGACGAGGAGATATTCGAGACGCTAGAAGAGCCGTTATTCCAACAAGCACCATGCATATAGAGGCAATTTAAGCCCTTCTCCAACAGAGGGCAAAAGGAAGTCGAAACATTGCAAGAAAAGGCTTCGCAGAGGCAAGGAGTTGATGAACCGGAAATATCAACCATACAAAACCTCTTGATTCCGCAAGCTTTCTTCCAAAATCTCCACATTCATACAAACTGGTTCAATGTATGTGTGTGGATGGCGGTTGACGACTTCGAACTCGAAACAAGGAGAAGGGTTTAATTGCCTTAGAAGGGCACATTGAGATAGAGAGTAGGAGATAGCCCTTGTGAAACCAAGTTGATCGTGATAATGGAGGCTGGCTATGACCATGTATTGAAAATGTTGACGAGAAGCTCTCTCCGGCACTAACCCACAGATAACTATTTCATATAGAGTATACAAATTTGTCAACAAATCTGTGATGTCGGTCGACTCGGATATTAATCAATGTAAAAATGAACGTCTTTTCAACAATAGACAGTTACACCGCCATGATCATGTGTAGAAGTATACCGTCCCGTTGCCCATCATATTGGCTATCAAAAAACGATTAATACGATAATTAATTAATATGTAATAGGATTGAAAACTTATCCGTCTCAATGAGCAGGAATAACCCGCGGGAATTATGATTCAAAATATACCACACCGTGATGGAACGCATACAATCTTGGACGAATATAAAAGGCACTTATAAACCCCCTACCAAATGAACCAGCCTAATGACAAATTCATACATATAGCTTTTCAAGATTTGGATCCGAACCATGCCATGGTCGCTAGAGACACTGGTTTAGGAGATGGCGCAATAGACTGAACAATACAGCTGATAAAGCGTTTAAAAATGACAATATTTGACAATATCAGTGAAATCAAATTGCATCTTATAGTGATAGACGGTATCGAAGTCTTTGAATCGAAAATGGTATTATGACGTTCTGGACGAGATGGTATGCAGCTTCATACAAAATTTGACTTCTCCGTTCACACTTGAAATTAGCCTGTTAGCTCTGTTGAAAATAATTCAAAAATAGACACGAAATGACGGAACTACCGAGAGAATGCGCCAGCCAACACATGAGTCGTTGGGCATGTTATTGGCTCCTCTCTGGTTTGCAGATGGAATTTACACCTGGGATCTGAATACTTTTTATGATCCGAACTCTCAAGGTTAATTTAAAGGATGAATGGAGAAGTGGACTTGTGCTTGAAAATGGATTGTACGATGATGAATTGAAATCATATGATGGGTTTCACCACGCGTTTTGTTGATGGTCGAAGTTGGCAGTGTCTTGAGCTGCAATGGTGGTGTTGAAATGAAGGAAGGATGGGGATAGAAACTCATTCTGGGGAACATGCCAGCATTATGCCTTAACATGCCGGCATCAAGTCTTAACTTCACAAAAATATCACAGTTTTCGATACCAGAGCAATAGTAGGACCCCTTTAAACATTATTTTGGAGAAGAAAAAAATTCAACTGGGTCACAATGTCACTGGTATATTTCAAGGAAATAATAGAAGTAAAAACATTTCAACAATAAAAACAATGATGACATGGTGTGAAATTGCGCTTGGCAGCCCCACAATATATCTGTCATGATCTGATGATAGCTGGATGGTACACTTTGGAGCACTTTTCTTGCTTTGCGTTATGGACATGACTATAGTTTTTGGACACTTGAGCGATAGAGATGTTTTTGAGAAGCCGTTTTCGCTCAGTGTTTCCTAAGAATCAGTCCTGTATCCTGTGTCAAAGGTCTGTAGTCGCATGTCGTTTCATATGTAGCGCTAGATGGTCTGAACGTGAAAAACACCGCTCGCAGAACTTGCATTGGAATGGTTTGGCGCCCGTGTGTTTCCTGTAGTGGCGCGTAAGTTCATCGGAACGAGCGAACCGCCACTCGCAGCCTTCCCACGTGCATTTGTAAGGTTTCTCACCTGGAAAGATAAAAAGACATAAATTCGGTTAGCTTATAGCGGAGAGGTTTAATTCATCTGTAGAAGATTTGTCCCTCTAGATGTCAACAGAACAGAGCCTTGTTCTCTTTTGTTGTTCAGAGTACCAACTTCTTTCTGGACATCTAAGACATCCCGAATACAAATTGGAATATGCCAGGACAAAACAATTATAGAAAATGTAGGATTTCCATTAGATGCTATTGTATCTTATCAGCATACTTCCTTCATCTTTGTTTTTCTAGGCAATCCATCTACTTCAGGCCGGCACTACTTCCAAACATTACTGAAGACCCAAAGGGCATCTGACCAATATTTTTTTATGATATCAGTAAATTCTCATCCCCACTAAAACCAGGGGTATTATATATGTATCTCTATCTCTATCTCTATCTCAGATACTCCTGGTACTCATCGTAATAAATCGTGTTCATGCAAAATCCAACTGTACATTTCAGCCAATCAACAAAGCAACATCCTGTATATATTGACCAATCAGATCATTTCTTTTACATGCCCATGGCATGTTATCATGTGACAACAAATTTGTATACACTGACAGAGAGGTGGTCTGCTATGCAAGGTGATCAAGGTTTCAGCTTTGGCTCAAAAAGAAACCTTGATATTGTGAAGATGGTAAATTATGCAGTTAGGACATTATTTGATGTTCTCCACTCGATGCATGTGACATCGTTCCAGCCAATCAAATCACATGATGGAAATGGTAATCACTCTAATAATTCAACCTTCTATCAAAATTCAATCACCCATACTTTTGGAGACAAAATTCAATTGGTGGTTGGATCACCCCTTAAAATCAGTGAAATAACAAAGAAATATTGTATTATATGCATTTTGAAGCATTTTGTCAACTTTGTCTTCTAATAAATTTGACCACCCTCGAATTTTATGGTAAGAAATTGCACCAAATTGCATATCCAAAGAAGTAAGCCATACACATAAATATAAGATATATTCTTGAGACGTTTTAGACACATTCTGCAGGTGTGCTCAAAGTCCATGGTTTTTAATCATTTACTTGTCCATGACATCACTTGGTACTTTCCAGAACAACAGGAATCCAGTTTCCCACTGAACAGGTAATACAAGAATGTTTGCACAATCTACATAAACCTCGGAGTTTTCTTATATCAATTTGACGGCTTGAATGTCTCCAGGACAGTCATCATTCTTACCATAAATATATTATTTTTTTATTTCAGGTTGTTTTGTCCTTCCTAAAGTCAGAAGTCCATGATGACCTGCCCACCCATTGAAACGGACTGTAAAACGAGTTCTAGTGTGTAGACTAACCACAACGTGAAAACAAATATAGCACAATTAAATTCCGTGAAAGCGAAAAGAAGGAGAAAACAATGCTATCACATTTCATTTTTTTATGAGCAAAACAACAAGGCCTATTAACGAAGCCAGTTATGTCTAGCTTTATGCTTTTTTATTTTTTATTTTTATCACAAAATTGTCTCAGTAATTATTATATGCACCCAGACCAGATATGCCGTGGGGTATTGATGATTAAGTCACGGTCACCTCTCTCTGTCTCAAACTGCAATCTCGACCAAGGAATGCAATGTTATTAATCAAACCTATATATCATGGACGTGTGTGCAATTTTATTTCTCCCGGGGGCAGTTGACCAAAAATGTACATATAGCTTTACATAACTGTTATCAGAGATACTTTATTTTGAAGGACATCAGATCTGCTCGTGAAATGACACGTGAAGCGAAAGTAATTTATTTTAAATTTTTATATATAATTGAAATGCTGTCAAAAGCATGTTTGACTAGATGTCCTAAATCATGGGGTCTTGCTGAAGTTCTGGTATTTTTAATATACCTAAAGAAGGGAGCTTCAAGAAAGGCCACATATTAGGTCAACTAAAAACTTGTCCAACAACAAAAGTAAGGTCAATGGAACGTAATATATCACCGCAAATTGCTTCATAAGCAAAGCTTTTTAAACAGCACTCCTTTACGGGTGTAACTGTATTGCTTGATATATTAATATTTCTAAGCTGTCTGTGGACATCTTCTGATTTGAAACTGTAACCTAGCTAAAAATATTCTAAGAATAGTGTGTAAACGCAGCTAGGTATATCTTTTTCATGTCAATCAATGGAGACGGAACATTTTTTCAAACTAAATTATACCAGTATGACTTTCCTTATGTATCCGAATTCATGCAGATATTGAGATAAAAAATTTCAGAAACGGAATCCAAAATCTTGAAAGAGAGATTCGGTTACTGAATTTTTCAATAGTTCCCAGAACAAAACAGAATATTCTAATAAACAATTCCTCATTGATGACAAATACACTTACTTTAATGTATATTATGGATTTCCAAGTTGAAAGGAAATATTTTTTTTTAGAGTAGGTTTTTTTTAATGGCCCTGTAATATTAACCAGGCTTATATATAACGTAGGTAAATATATGATGGGCAGAGAAAAAAGCCGGACGAACTCCTTCAAAGGAACAACGCAAAGGTGGAACAATGAAAGATAGTGTTTTACACCAGGCCACTGTAAAATATGAATTAATACGTGGGTGTCTAAGTCAACCAACCCCCTTGGGAAAATGACCTAGGGCCATCTTCAACAATCAACGAAAGGGGGCAACGCCCAATGGGGTCAGAACGCGACCTGCAAAAACGTTACAACACTCCCCAATTGTCATTCGTCAAGCACATGTCACATTCCATCATACAGCCCAGGTGAAGAGCTTTAATGAGGTTTGGTTTGGTTATGTGTTTAAATATATGTTCAGGCATACTAGTTATGTAGGTTTGTTTGCTTTGATTTATTGCCATACCTTGGTAGCGTATGTACATTTCAATCTCACCCCGTTACATGTGGCCTCCATGTAATATTCCCACCTGTTCTGTAATGTTGCTTCCACCCCTTTCCCAGGTCACCAAAATGGTCTTCCACCCCTTTCCCATGTCACAAAAATTCTCTTCCACCCCTTTCCGATATCACCAAAATGTTCTTCCACCCCTTTCCCATGTCACCCAAATAGAGGGTACTAGATGTAATTTTTCTAATAATTCAATCTAATTCAATCACAGGAAGTGAAATTTCTCCCCATCAAATCAAGGGGTGATCAAATTTATTGGAACAATAAGTTGAAAAAATGGTCCAAAAACATGCAGATTATTTTGATGAATTTAGACTGATCAAATTTATTAGAACAGCTGATTGAATTCTGGGGGTGATTGAATTTTGATGGGGTGATTGAATTATTAGAGTGATTACCATAATCTATTATGATATCCATTTCCCAGCTATACTACAAGAGCAACATTTTCATGTCAGTAATCTGCCTTTCTGACATTAACTCAATAACAATAGGCATACTCTGCACACACATGTAGTCCAGCTTCTGGTAGTAATATGTAGGTCATTATTCCCATTTATCTGTATGCTTCTATATGGGGAAGTATTTTGAACTACTGAGAACTACTGGTCCTAGAAATAAGATGTGGTCACATTCCCCTGCAAATACTTTTTCATCACTTCACGAAGTACACATAAACACTACATATTTAATTAATGCTGCAAACTTTTCAAGTAGGTAAATCTCAGACCACACAACAAGCTCCTTAGCCCCAATAATAGCACAAGTTTGAATAACATTTAAATATATTTTAGACTTGTGCAATAATGATAGCAAGTTTTTCATAAAGGGTTTCGCACCCAAAAAGCTGAAGAAAATCACATCTGAAAATGGCCATCTTGAACACAACTGTCCCATCTCACAACCCCCACCCCCCACTCAGCGCAACCAAACCCTGAACTCTTTTGCCATTTTTGCATTAGATTTTGACATACAAACATCCTCTTCCCCGCCCCCATATCCAGCCCTCAACTTAAAAAAAAACTCACCCAATTCTGGAGTCTCAATACCACACATTCCATTAATGAAAAGGCACATTATATACAGGTCAACTTAACCTAGCCCAAAAATTAAGTGCATGCACTCCATGTGTGTGTACCGGTGTTTACATGGCGCAAACCTCAAGCATGCGAAATTGTACGATACATAATACATACATCAAAAGTCCTACGTCATTGAAATTCTGACCAATTTCTTTTCTTATATTTTCATTTCACTTCCCTCTTCACGATCTTGTCAATTTCAAAGGGTGCCCTATAAAAAATTCTACTCACATTCTAAGCTTGTTCGTTTTATCTTCTTATTTGGTATTAAAGGGGAATTTCTTCTTGGCACTATGCCAATCATTTGTCATTACTTCTAACATGTACGATTAACTGTGGCGTAATTTTTTTCAGGCGACAAAAGAAAAAGATATGATGCAAACACAAAACTGAACATATGTATAGCAGGTATATATTTGACCTCTGGGGCTGCGTTGTAATTTTGTGTTTATACAGCTCCTTAAGATTTGCACCAGTTGGGTAAATTTTAAAAGCCTATTATCGCATGGTTGAAAGATTCCATGATGAGTGCTTATTGAATACGCCAAGCATGCACTGAGAGTCTTTAGGTGAACTTTTCTAATACAAACCGTCATGACTGCCAATGGAGTGAAAGCTCTATTTACAGACGGACAGACAGTCGGACAAACAGAAAAGTCATGTAAAAAAGAAAAGCTAGCAGCAAGCATTGAAGATACAGCAATAAAGGAATTACTCAATGAATTGTGCAATATACTAACATAATAAACTCGACAGTACTGTGTACGTCATGTATAGAATCTGGAAAATCAGATCTGTCACGATCTTCACTTTAAGTGCATGGGGGAATGGTTATAACTAAAGTCACATGCAAAAAATATTTAGTCAGGATTTGAAATGGCTGATAGATATGATAACATAAATTGAAATATTGTATGATTAAGTTTTAATCCAGCATGTTGGTGATTGAAAAGAAATAGAGAATCTATTGAGAAGAAAATTGGTCTAGTGTGAGTAATGGCGTGAACGGGCTAAAGTTAGAAGTGAACATGACCATATAGACTTGTAACTTGGCTGAAATATCACTATAATACACCCAGCCTTTAAAAGAATACATAAACCCATGTGATATCATCCGATCAATTTCTAATTAATGACAGATTAGTATGAAATTTGAACCGTCCCAGATTATATCGGTTGACATGAATTATAGTGGGACCTGATTTGCTTTGAAATTATATTAGTTTTTAATTTAATCTGAAGTTAATAATAAATATTCAGTAATTTCAGCTTGGTCTTGTCGTGAACATTTGAGAAATAATATATTTCTAAATGAGAAATGTTGAATATTAAAGGCAGGTGGACAGTTAGTGGATGTGAATGAATCGATTGAGTTGACTAATCACTCGTACGCAATCATCATTCACACCTGTTGATTGGTATCTGTGAGGTGTCATAGTTATGATGTTATAGATGCAGTAACTTGTAATAGCTAAGAAATTACTCAACAAATGTGTAAATAGAACAATCCACTGTGAACAGCACAGAACTTAAATTGAGGTGTATTCCATTCAACTGGCTGATGCTTAATTCCGGTTAGGAGTGCGTGAGTGAGTGAGTGAATAGAATTTAACGTCGCTTTCAACAATATTTCAGCTATATCATGACGAACCAACAAAGCACCACCCAGCCCAGTTGTGTTCCTGCTACTTCAAAGAAGAAATCTTTGAAGCAGCATGGAACCAGACACCCTCCATCCACCCTATAAAACACTGAGGACAGCGCACAAGACACAGACAGGACGCGTACATGGTGCAATAAAGACAAGTGATATTACAGTGCCGGACATCACATTATCAAGTTCCTGTTGCTTCTCAGCAAAATGCATTGAAGCAACGGAAACCTGAACCCACCCAACGATTTTCAAAGCCAGAATCTAAATAACCTAGATATGAAGACTTGATAAAGATTAAGCACATAAAACACTTGATAACTTATCCATTGATGTTTGAGTTTCAGCAGGTGATATGTGAAGAAAGCTTTCGCGAGTTTGACATCCAAGTCAAAAGTTCAGTAAAATACATTAACTTTAAATCTCCTGATCTTTTTTGCAGGATAAAAGGTGACAAATTTTGCCAGCTACAAATTATTTTTTTTTATTATGGTTATTATTAGCTATTTCGCTTGGACCATTTTCAAGTCAGAGTTTGATGGAAGAGCAACAGAATCATCTTTCACTTGCATGTAATGACGAGGGAGTTGTGAGAATATATTCACAGGGAAAGGTCTCAGTTACAATATTTAATGAAAGAATTTTCAGCTCTGCTGAACTGCTCAGTACATAAGCTTTACATGACTGATTATTGTCATATATTCTTATGTAATATATGAGATAGTGCGTGAAAGCATAATATGCATTCATCTGTATGCCATTTAGAAAATAGAAGGGATATCTCTCAGTCTCTTTCTCCGTGACCTTACTGTGTATACGGTGATTTAATTCCGGGGTTCAGACAACAGTGTCTTGTTCAAATAAAAGGGCATTACATGGCAGTTCTTCCGACGCAAGACATATTGACCACGTTGACGTTGAAGGAAAATTCCAATTGAACTCTTATGAAACTAATTCAACATCAATTAGCCCACTTGTACAACTCGTTTACATAACTAGTTCACTAGCAAAATCGATTAATGTTCGCAACAAGTATTCCTTCGGGTTTCTATTTTTTTTTTTTTTTACATAGCTCAGTTTTCAATCCACTCCATTTAATGCAAGAAAGAGATCATGCCTGGCATCACCTTTGTAGCACTTTTGTATATCAAGGGCAGCGAAATGATAATGCATTATCCCTTTCTTCGCGAGCTCATAGAAATAAAATCAAAGCTTTCTCCTATATACTGGCAATCGATTTCCCCTTTGCCTTCCATCTCTATATGCTACATGTAGTCTGAACACATTATGGAAACGCCATCATCACGAATACTCCCCCCGGTGATCTCCGGTGAGAAAAAAAAAAGACAGAAAAAAAATGGACTAATGAATACCGACCACGTTCTCAGGTGACTCTCAGGTGGAAAATGATGTTCTTTAGGAGTGGGGATGGTATTCGTCAAAGTGAGCTATTGATTGACATCTCTTGTTTCGGACGCCCTACTCGCGTATCGCCTAATGCTCTTTTAATTACATCGATATGAAGGAGGGCAGCATCCGATATTGATCCTAATGTGCTGTGAGTCTCCAGGAAATGACAGTCCCTCATCAGCAGTCCGCTGTTATAGGGGCAGTTTGCTCAATGATGCTACAAGCAAAACTTGTTCATTTCTTTCACAGCTCATATTGGAAGATGTGACATGATTTTGCAAGGTCAAGGACAGTTGTGAATGCACTCACTCTTCATTACAGATTGATCAATCCCCGATTTTTCATTCTGTCTGCGAACAAGGACATCTGCTAGTATAACCCGACTTGCACATGCTTGAAAATGAAGTGTTGGAACTTACTTTTGAGGTGTTGAAATAAACTCTTTAAGAATGTCCACAGCGACTGCGCTTCTAAATGTAATCTCTGTGGGCACTCTTAAAGGGTTATTTGAACACGCACTTACAGGGTATGAAATAGACAAACAAATTCTAGTTGCCCATCGGCAAGCACGGGCAACCAACACATCCAAATGCATTGCAATTTGAACAGAATTTGGTTGCCCAAAGGAAATTTAGGTTGCCCCGGGCAACCGGGCAAAGGGCTATTTCGCACCCTGACTTATTTAAGTTTCAAGCAAAAAAAAACAGTGAATCATTTCCTATTTTGTTCTCGACTTCCACACGCTTAAAACTAAAGTGTTGAAACTTACTCGTAAAGTGTTGAAATAACCCTTTAAGTGTGTCCACAGGGACAACACTTTAAGAGCCGTCCCTGTGGACACACTTAAAGGGTTATTTCAACACTTTACGAGTAAGTTTCTACACTTTAGTTTTAAGTGTGCACTAAACCTGCCATGCCACTTCCAACAGAGGCAAGAAAATTTTTTTCTTCAAGTCTGGCAGAATGAAATAGAGAACAGGAACGAAAATGGTTCAAGGTAGAACCAATTTCAATAGTTTCATTTCACCCTGAACCAGATTTGAGTTCTTTCTGTTCAAATTCTTGGTTCTGCCTTTATGTCATGAAACCTATAAAATGTGGTTAAATAAGAATCCAAATTTTCCAAGCGAGTATAATATAAGATATATATATGTTTATCAGTCATATTTGACCCATTTTCAACTGCAGTTTTGCAAAATACCTACCAGTATGTGTTCGTAAATGAGCTTTGAGATGTGAACTCTTGGTGTAGACCTTTTTACAGCCGTTGTAAGGGCACTTATGTATGCGGCGACGGTTATCAGTGTCAAGTTCTGTCCGATTCCTAACAGACGGTGAGATAGGAGGCTTCTGATTGGGTGATGTGTATGGGCGGCTTCTCGCTGCAGGTCCTGCCTGACTCGCGAGAGGAATTCTTTGTCGCTGAATTAGCTCCCCTGATGCCACACGCACGGCAATCGTGGTTGTGCGGCCTGGTGGAGCGACTAGTCTTAAAGCAAATGGATCGTTCGTTTTTGTGGAAATGGGAGAAAGTGGTGGATCACTGATGTTGCTATCCCATGATACACCGCTGGATGATGAACTAAAACTATGTAAGCTAATCGTGTCCGAAGTCCGATCATTCAAATTTAATAGTGCTAACTCTTCAAGTCTTTCGTCTGTTTCAGTTTCATCATCATCTTCCGAATCAGAATCAACACACTCATCCTCACCGGAACGATCAGGAAAAAACTCCTCCTTTAAACTCAAGAGGTGATCAACAGCGTCTAAATGAGATTTTTCCAAGTCACCATTTTGAGATGGTAAGCTTCCCCATGAACAATCCAAATCACTTCCTAGTCGCTTGTATGATGTCAGTTTCGGCTCATTCTTTGAGAGATATCGCTCCATCTCCAAACAGTTCTGAAAAACACAGAGGAAGTACCAAAATATTATAGGTCTTTCAAACAGGATAAATTGTATATTATATCAAATTTATTTCAGAAACATTTTAGCTGAACCATAATTTACATTAGGATTCAACCACAGGAAGAAAGTATATTAAAAATGTTCAGAAACATCAATGTCATTCTTGTTAATGACCTACATTTGGTGGCAGCGGTGGGATAATTGGCAATGCCTAGCCATGTTCAGATGGTCGCATTTGGTGGCAGCGGTGGGATTATTGGCAATATGCCTAGCCATGTTCTGATGG
Source organism: Hanleya hanleyi (assembly GCA_036873755.1). NCBI lineage: Eukaryota > Metazoa > Mollusca > Polyplacophora > Lepidopleurida > Hanleyidae > Hanleya > Hanleya hanleyi. The sequence goes on along the minus strand of JAVTVY010033373.1, from coordinate 30,468 downwards.
TCGCATTTGGTGGCAGCGGTGGGATTATTGGCAATATGCCTAGCCATGTTCAGATGGTCACATTTGGTGGCAACGGTGGGATTATTGGCAATATGCCTAGCCATGTTCTGATGGTCGCATTTGGTGGCAGAGGTGGGATTATTGGCAATATGCCTACCCATGTTCTGATGGTCGCATTTGGTGGCAGCGGTGGGATTATTGGCAATATGCCTAGCCATGTTCAGATAGTCACATTTGGTGGCAGCGGTGGGATTATTGGCAATATGCCTAGCCATGTTCAGATGGTCACATTTGGTGGCAGCGGTGGGATGATTGGCAATGCCTTGTTCTGACGGTCACACACATGTGTGGCAATGCCTTGTTCTGACGGTCACACACATAGATTCTATGTCCCCTGAGCCACATCAGATAGGAATAATAATCATGGCTGTCAAACAGAGTTGCATGTTTGTTAGAGTAGATGTAGACTAAATGACTATACCCATGATGAGATTTATTTATGTGGAAAACTTGTTGTTTCATGCATTCACACTGGCCACTAATTCAAACAAGGTCATTACACTGTTAAACACACCTGATCTGCTTATGTCCTTGGAGTATATGAAATGATGCATACGGAAATCTGATTGTAGTCTCCTATCGACACACCTTTAATATTATCCGCACTAATTATAAAAGCCCAAGGCATTATCGGCATGAACTAAATAGCAGCCCTTGAGGGAAAACACATTTCCAACAATGTGAATACCAATTTACTATTATAAGATACGAATGTAACATAACAGGCATCTACTATAATATGAATATGTACGCAGGGTTTTGCACATCGCGAGAACAATGAAGTGTTATTTCAGAAATTTTGTTTGAGGATGTTAAAATGTTTTGCCTGTGGATATTGAGAATAAAGATCAAATGATATCATTATGGCAAATTAAAACATGTATTTTAGGTATTTCAACCTGAGGAATTTGTTCAGTTAACTCATATTATATGAAGATTAAACTGGAGAAAGATAATATAAATAAAGATATTTTATCAAATCCTGTATACTATTTATAGACATATAGCATGTGAAAACAAATGAGTCTTATCACCGAAACATCTGTTGACTGCTTCTCTCTTGCAGGATGTTGACCTATGTTTAAGTATACTACGATTATTTTTCTTGCATTTGGTGGCAATGCTGTAATATGAATTAGGTATCTGAATTATGAATGCGGAAATTCTGCCCCGTGTACGTAATGACTTTCAGATCGATCACTAAGGTATCTAAAAGTTTATTCTGCCCAGACTCTTCCAAGCATATTGAATAATCGTTAATGGATTAATGAGGGAAGCGATCGTTAATATTTTCAAAATAATTTGTCCAAGTCACTGTCGCGTGCACTTTTAAGACCTGATATTGCCGATGCTGCATGACAAAAGCCTGGATGACAAAATGTAGAATAAAAAACATATGAAAAAGCTTTAATGTCATCTTTTGAGGACATTTGCGGGCCACTTGTTCTTCACAATAATGTTGGAGTTTAGTAAATTATGCTTGTTATCAAGGTAAATCATCCGGAGTCACGATATTAAGGTCTATAAACCACACTGATCGATCATATTTTGAGGACTCATCTGGTATATTGAGTACGGTGCTGTGTTGTCAATGGTGAAAACCTACCAGTGTTGATATATACATGAATGTACGGCTTCATCGTGTTGTCAACAGGATATTTGGACTGAAGAGATTTTGCAGGAAATATTGGACTGGCAATGGGGAAAAATGACCGATTACAGTTTAATCTCTAATAATTAAATGAAAGGAAATGCCAGAGCATTATCCCTGCCAAAACTATGAGGGTAATCATATTTATTAAAACGAGCATCTACCCATCGGAGGAACGGGGAGGGGGAATTTGTTTTGTTGTCACACTCAAGGTTATTTCACTCATATGGTGACAGCCAGTTTGGTTGGTGAAGGAAGCCGGAGTACCTGGTGAGAACTACCACCCGTCGGCAAGTAACTGGCAAACTTTCACAAATGCACGGTAATATAAGGTCCTTTTTTGTCTCATTTCATTCAGTTCCCATTCTAATAAAATTGATCACCCCATTACTCTTATAATTCAATCACCCTTTAGAATTCAATCACCCCCAGTTTTGTGGACAAAATTCAATCAGTTGTACTAATAACTTACGAATTCATTTACATGATTTTGGGCAATTTCAACATCCTGTTCTAATAAATTGTGATACTCCAATAACGTTTTTTTTTTTTTTTTTTTTTTTTGGTGGGGAATTTCAGTTTCTGTGATTAAATAAATAAAGGAATCACATACTGAATTCAAGTTGAAAGTAATAGAGTTAACTTGTGATTTCCCGGAATGTGATTTAATAGCATTTGAAGTGGAGTGAAGCTGTCTATGTACAAATTGATGTATACACAATTGAGCAGCTCTCTCCTCCCCCCCCCCCTCCTCGCTCCCCCATCCCTAGCAAATATCTTTAACATTGGGGCACTTGACATAATTTTCTACCTATGTGACTACACATGAACTGTCAGCCCAACATATTATTTCGCTAACATAGTTAATGATTGGTTAACAGCGAGAATAATTCACAAGGGGATGGGTGGGCGTATATAAATGAGCCGAATACTTGAAGTAATGAATGGATAGCTATTACAGGTTGGCAACCATGAAATGCACAGCATGTCAAGAATATCGTGCCCTGCAAATGATTAAATTTAATGGTCTCATGCATGTACATGTATGCTATGTAGATAACTTGATGATTTTTTTTATGAATTATATTACAGCAATTATGTATAGTATATACCTTGGCAGCATTCTGCATATTGAAGTTGTGAATAACTTTAATATGTCTAGTACTACATTTTCAAGTTTGGGAAGTTTTTTCTCTACAGCCAGCAGAAAGGAATCTACTACCGACGTTTCCCAAAGAAAAGCAAGGACAGTATTCCTCTAATAATTCAATCCCCCTATCAAAATTCAATCAGCCCCATTTTTGGGGACAAAATTCAATCAGCTGTTCTAGAAAATTTGACCCTCTAAATTTATTCAAATAATGAAGAAATAATGGTTTCCTTTTCTAATAAATTTGATCACCCTCGAGATTAAAATTTCACTTCCTGCGATTGAATTATTAGAGGGATTACCGTATGATATTTTTTTTCTCTATTGTCTGAAAATAAAAAACGTTTAGTGGATAAACCGACAGAGCTTAATTAAGGACATAATATTAACTTTGAAATCAGGGAACATTAAATGATGCCTTCGACGCAGGTGAAAGCTATTAAAAAAGCATATCACTAACACCTCTGTAATAGTATAGACAAAAGGCATACCTCTCGACGTGATCATATAATGATAATGGATCATTTATTAACGACTTGTGCCAATATTATGAAACTCGTTAAGTAGAAATTACCCTTAATATCTTAGCTGTTAAATCTGATTAAGGTGCAGAAAAATGTAATGCAAGTCCTGAAAATAGTTCAGCATTTAGTAGCATGAATGTGGCAGAATCAGTACTATGTCAAGGTGTTAGTTTTAAAACAAACTACTTATATACTTTACAGCTTGTAACAGTGTTGAGCCAAATTCAACAGCAAGCAGTATGGTGCTTCATTTAACACTTTACCTGTTTCAAAAGATAGTATTCACATAAATTTACCGCTTGTTAATAAAAAATGTTTTTAATTTTTCCCAAAATATGGAACTCGTGGATTCATCAGAACATTTATGGTATGCATGTGCAGGCATCCCACTGGGTCTTTTAAAAAAAGTAGGACATTTCTTTTTTAAGTAGGACATTAAAAAAAGTAGGACAAAATGTTGTGAAATATATGCAATTGTTACATTGTTACAAAAATGCTGTACTTAGCTAAGAAAGTTTCTCAAATTAGCTATTTTTTTTATTTTTGACAAAAAATCCCTGAAAAATAGGTCAAATTCTGAAAAGTAGGACAAATTCTGAAAATGTAGGACAAGTGGGAGGCCTGTATATCTTTCAAGTGCATGTACACTTAATAACAGAGTAAGTATGTTCTGTCATGTCCTATCAATTGGGACGGATTCTCGAGATCAACCAATAAATTTCTGGCTGAAACCGGGAAGGCGGAACTAGAGCAACATTCTATTTCTCCTGTTTTGACTTAATTGAAAGCTCCGACTGGTTTCTGAGATTGAACATTAATTATTCAGTCGAAGAAATTTGACTGGCTCTTTACATCAAAAGCAGGACGACAATCTGATAAAGATAAACCAATGTCATTTGAGATGAGAAACGTATCGGTATTACTTGGTTATCAAGAAACGTTCTCTATCGATTGAACGTCCTCTAATTGAATTTGAAACATATCTGCAAGTTCAACCTTGATTTTTCTCTTACTCTGTAAAAAAATTGAGTCAAATTTGACTCGGGTATTGAGTGGAAATGAACTTAGTGGAACCAAGTTCACTAAACTTGAGTGATTTATCAACTCAGTCTTTGATGAATTCCAATAATTTCACTGAAACTTGAGTAAATTTCACTGAACTTGAGTGACTTTCATTCAAATTTTTGTAGAGTAACAATGATGGCATTCCTATATACTATATACCTGAATCAAAATTCTCCAGACTATGAAATGTGCATTTCTTCATGAACATACCTGAAACACCCACGAATGAACATAAATTGCATTTGTCCGTTGTTGACGTAGCTAGGTCCCATTGAAGAAATTAAAATGCCACACCTGAGGATAAGCGCTTCTGATAGAAGGCGCCAATGTTAACCTGCCGGTAGGTCAAGATATATTTGATTTCTATGTTTTGGACTCGTACACCCAACTACAGCAAACATTATCCAAGCTAAGGTATTCAACTGATCCACTATCAACAGCCTTGGATTTATGTGACAACAGAATTCCATGTTCGAAATTAATCGAGCTGACATCTGATTTTTTCACAATCAGTGGGCGTACAATTGCCCATGGCGAAAATCTATGGGACAGCATATTGTGTGATGAGAATTATCTAAAGAAATATGATCATTGACCAATTAAAGAGAATTATTGCTATTTAAGACATGATCATCTCAAATGATATCACAAGCAACAGAACAAACAACTTTGCATATATAGCTCAGATGATAAGAGCAACTCCACAGAGTAGAGTGGTCATTGGTTCAATTTAAGCTGATGGCTATTTTTTTTTTTTTTTTCTCAATTTTTTTTTCCATATATACAGATTGATTTGTGGGGGAATATAGGTTCAATATCAAAACACATTTCCCAACCCACTTCTTTCTAGTTTATGAACCAGCAAATGAACCATTGGTAGAAGGAAATGTATTTGAACAGGCAATCTGCAGCTGGCTAATTGGTGGAAATTCACAACATGGGAATTTAACCTTCTCTCTTGTGCACATGCATGTTCCCAGCATCTATATAGTAATAGTCAATAAATTTCTTTCGTTAATGGCAAAAGTGACCAAAAAATGTTGACTAAATTTCCAAGAGAACTGAATCAAAGCCTGGAGAAGCCATAAGTGCACCCAGTGCATAATGACCGGCTTACACTGATATGGTCTGCCCAATCACTAACGATTCACCCACCTGTCTCATCATTGGAGTTATGTTCGAATGTTAGCCGTATCGTACAGTCTGTTATTAGGGGACGGCAAAGTGGCATCATTTACTGAGGCCGTTATCTCCTCCTGTTCGATCAACTCTCAGCGGGCAATCGTGACAGTCTTTGATCTCCCACAGAGCTTACCTGCACATTTCTACCTGTTACCGTCAAATCCCATATCACAGGGAAAACATCAAAAGATGCCTCGCGATACCATTATTTTCATCTCCAGTTACTGCGGAAGATTTCAAATAAGCATCGCTCTGAGGTGATGCAGCATTGAAATATATAGCAATCAAGTTTCTTACCAGTAAATGCTATCACAACTGTTGAGCTTACATCCCAAAAGAAATATCCCCCCCTAGTTCTGGGTTTTGCTATTTTATAAACTAGACCCTGAGAACTGTATTTACTTAACCATGCATCAATCATGCATCTAGTTGGCTGTTAAAATGCAACCAGTATGGAATTATAAGTTTCAATACCAACTCATAAGGGAACACAGTTATACTGACGACTAAATATTGAAGTATTGTAGCAGTTTGTAACAAATTATTTCCTATGCTAACTGTTTATAGCAATTTGTAGCAGTTTGCAAAGTAACAGATACAATGATTTACAATGTCAACAGTTTGTAAGAGTTTGCAACTAAATAGATACAAGATCAAGTGTTTTGTATCAGTGTTTGCAACAAAATCAACACTGTTTGTAGCAATTTGAGCCTGAATGGTCACAAAATCTACTGTTTTGTATCAATGTGAACCTATACAGTTAAAATGTTGACTGCTTTAACAAATTTAAAGAGCAGAACCACTGCAAGTTCTCATCAGTTTTATGTCCAGCATTTTCATTAATTGCATTGAATGAATATACACCTAAGATAAGCTAGTTCTGTGAATATATATTTTCTTTCCAGATTTACTGAAAAGTGGTATGGTTGAGTGCTGAGAGGAGGTAGTTCGCACCCAACGACTGCCCAAGCTTGTGTATATACAAATTATCAAACCCATACAGATTTAAAGCTTTTAGAAGTGACAAATTTGGGTGAATTCTCCAGTAATGGTAGCCACAAAATACAGCGAGAGCTGCCTATAATAGCCATGGAGAATTATTTCATGTATTCATCTATCCTTTCCTTAAAACAAACAAACCCACTCAATTTTAGATTGCCTATCATCTTTCATATCAAAGCTGTGTTACCTCTTACAGACATATACAGAGTATATTTATGGAATAAACTGAAATACGGTAGATAAGGGAAAAGCCCAAAAAGAAAACAATAACAGCAGTCAGCATAAATTCACTTCCTACAACATTCCAGGCACAGCCCCTGAAGTCAGACTTAACCTTGGCCAAATATCAAGTTAACTTTTTCAGTTTTTTTCCAGCTGCAGCATCTGGGCTAAATGTAGCTACCTCACTCTTTATCACAAGCTGGCAAGCAATCATATAGCAGCATATAGGCTTATGCTTATGTGATGGACACATAATTCTACAAGATCATGGCCATATGAAAGTATATTAAATCTCTGGCTGAATTCTAAGATTTGATTCCGCTCAATAGAACATACAAATTTGAGTTCTGTTCCTCAAAATAATTTGTAGTTGGCATTGATGTGCTTCAGCCCAGATTCTTCAATGCTTTCCAAACTCTTGCAGGATTTTGGGGATTCCCCTATGCTCATGATGAACGAGGCTCCCGAAGGGTGGGTTACCAGCTTCACATGTCAAATTCCCCTCACTAGTGCCATTTCAACATTTCCCGTTCCAGCTGAAACTTGGTCAGACAGGAAATGGCATGGAATGTGAAAATACTTTGCTCTAATTCAAATGGCATTTTGTTTAATGTTTGACCTTTGCAATATGTTTAATCACTGCATGACATAGATCAACAGATCAAATAGAACACTACGAAAAATATTGTGTTGTTTTAACACATTTTTGTGCTAAAATGGCTTCAACACAAAATGTTTTGTGTTGAAATCAACATGGTTTTGTGTTAAACTTAATATATCAACACAAAATTGTGTTGAGTTCAATACAAATTAGTGTTGATTTTTACACAATTTGTGTTATTTTCAACACAATTCTGGTGCTAAAATGGTTTCAACACAAATTTTTTCGCAGTGAATGTTACGGTATTGCAGCTCCTGACCATATACTTGAATTTTAATGAACTGAGCTGTAGTTGATTCAATTGAAAATTTAGTATGTTTATATACATACTCATAAGTATACATACTTTGCATTTTGTACAGATTTTGCAATGATCTTTACTGTACAACATTGACCACCCATATTGTGGTAAATGACAATTAACACACTGTTACTGCAGGCCCTTTAGGTCATCGTTAAAGATTTGGTTGTTGGGCGTACAGATTCTGAAAGGATCTTTATACTGTACAACATTCACCACTCATATTGTGGTAAATGACAATTAACAGACTGTTACTGCAGGCTATAGGTCATCGTTAAAGATTTGGTTGTTGGGCATACAGATTCTGAAAGGATCTTTACTGTACAACATTTGACCAGCCACATGGTGGTCAATGACAATTAACACACTGTTACTGCAGGTCCTTTAGGTCATCGTTAAAGATTTGGTTGTTGGGCATACAGATTCTGAAAGGATCTTTACTGTACAACATTTGACCAGCCACATGGTGGTCAATGACAATTAACACACTGTTACTGCAGGCCCTTTAGGTCATCGTTAAAGATTTGGTTGTTGGGCATACAGATTCTGAAAGGATCTTTACTGTACAACATTTGACCAGCCACATGGTGGTCAATGACAATTAACACACTGTTACTGCAGGCCCTTTAGGTCATCGTTAAAGATTTGGTTGTTGAGTGTAACCCGACCCTATCTCAGAAATTTGGGTAGGTATACAAATACATGCAGGTTGGCTGTCACACAAATTTATGATTTTAGCAGCATGGAATTTAAAAAAATTCTCAGATAGGCCAATAAAAAGTTTTGAGAATTGGGGTTATATTGATAGGTATAGAGATATCCGAACAACGCTAAATTATGCCTTGAGCATCATCTTGAATAATGTTTCTTGTTGTTCCTTCGAACAATGAAAAAGCTATGATGGTGGGTTTAGAAAACAGATGACCATGTACAGGACTACAGTAAATCCACAAACGAAATTCGAGAGCTGAAAAAATGGTCCAAAATCATGCAGATAATTCATCATTTCTTCAAGGATTTCATGATTTTAGAGGGTAAACCAATTTATTAAAATGACAGATTGAAATTTGTGCAACAAATTGGAGGTGACAGAATTTCAATACGGTGATAGATTTATTAGAGGATTTACCGAAATTCATATTCAGTGTTTCTTTTTCGATGTTGGAAGAGTGAACTCTTTCTGCTGTTTGGGCGGAGGCGGGCAGAGGGGGTTGTCTGAGATACCATTAGCTTACAAGCTTCGATCTCTTTCTCTATTACAGTGGCTTACTGAAATATCCATCAGTGGGAGGAAATATTGATAAGTGTTCATTTAATATGCATGGGAAATCTGGCAAACAAATCTGTATCCACAGAACTGATTGTCGTGATACGGTCTAACTGGGTGGGAAAACGTAAACCATTGTGGCTTGGTCAGCCATGGGTGAATCTGAATGGATCAGATATACCCCGAGATTATATTAAAACAGGCCAAAAGGTGTTGGGGTTGGAAAAACTGGGTCGCAGTTCAGTGGTATATCATGTAGTAACGCATGGGTGCTGCTACACAATGGCTGAACCACTTAAGGGCAGTTCCGAGGGGCAAACCAGCAAGTCCAAAAAAACGAAGGGGTTAGAAATCCAGGGGTTGGGGTCAGAAATCGGCATGCTTGATATGCAGTTACAGCGAGTGGCAATGAGTCGACAGATATTTCTGACAAAATAGTTCCTGAGGGTGTCGAGGCTAATGTTTTTGCATAGAAAACACATAACACATACAAAGTCTAATTTGTGTCGATACCATGTGCAGTGATCCATACGATATGGCAGGAAATGGGGGACAAGCCTGCAGAAAATGACCAGCATAGAACCAGGGATCTGCGTGCACTCAGAGTCATATATCTCATCTAATGGATGAATGAATTGCTATGGGCAATGCAAATCAACCACAAACTGCAAATCGTTGCCGATATGCATCTCAAAAGTTGCTGGGCCGATACATGCTGAAGCTGGCTTATGTAAATGCAGCCTCCAGAGTTGGGATCCACACTGCTGCAAAAGTTCCTGTGGTATTAAAATATTCCTCATTTAACACAATGTAAAATAATGCCGAGGCAAAGTTACACTTTCTACGGCATTGCGCCTCGGCATTGCTGATTACTGCGGCTAATTGAGGGGACTGCTTATCTGCATGAACCGCATTGTAAAAAGCTTTAAAATCATATCATTTTTGGACAATCAATTTAGTCATATGAACATTGAACTCTAAATCGAATGTACTGCGTTGGAAATGTTATAAGACTAAAATGAAATAAGCAACAAACAAGACATTGCACACGCTTAAAACTAAAGTGTTAAAACTTACTCGTAAAGTGTTGAAATAACCCTTTAAGTGTGTCCACAGGGACTGCTCTTTGTTAAAGTGTTGTCCCTGTGGACACACTTAAAGGGTTATTTCAACACTTTACGAGTAAGTTTCAACACTTTAGTTTTAAGCGTGCACATATACATTTTTCCCACAAGTTTTTTCAGGAATGACAAATTTTGTGAATAGCACTGAAACGTTTAAATTCCCACACCAACCATGACCTGCAGCGATATTGAAGCTGCTGAAAAACTCAAAACAGTTCGGACCTCCTAGCTGCATGACTCTGAACAAATACTACTCAAATATCCCACTGTGTGACAAGGCTGTAGCTGCTAATTACATATGGATTAACACCTTGCCTTTGTCCATCTCCAAAATGGCCAGTCCTCCCTCTTGGACAAGAAGCTATATGGGGAGACAATAAACTAACCAAGTCAATTGTCACAGCTATGGCATAACACTGGGACCTTCACTCTCTTTTCTATTGTAATTACGGATGTATTGATGTGAATTTACAGTTAGGCTTCCAGGACTTTTTAACACCCATGCAGAATATTAGATAGCAACTTTTGAGAGCATGGGATGGGCAACTCGGGGCTAATATGGAAATTTCTATAGGTGATTTGGTTGGCTGGCCACGTTAATTACCACCAGTTCACGAGGTGGAAGGTTACGGAAAATTTCTTCAATTTCTCGAATCTATCAATGTCAATATAGGCTAGGTGTTTGGCATGGTTCATATTCACCAAATTAACGTGACATGTTAGTAAGTTAACTTTATGAATTGAACTGCCAGAATCAGAGAATGCTCGATAAATAAATTATTTCCTTTGCCTCTTTAGAGACCCACTGACAGGCAGCTTTGGATATGTGCAAAATGATTTGAGGCCTGAGCTAATTAAAACAAGAGCCCAAGGGGCTTCAATATACGCCTGTATATCTGGAGTTACATTGGTTCAAATTTCAAGGTTGTTTAATAGCCTTGATTCCAATTGATCTGGCAATCCAGAGAAAGGTCTACAATTTTTTGCTTATAAGAATGTAACATATATCACATCTTATACTGAATGATAAACTAAAATGAGCTTAACTCTTGGTAACTAGTTGACCTTGAAGAAAGAGCTGAGAGCTCACATATCCCACACTGAAATCGACAATAGTCAAACACAAGAAAATAGTAGTTTTCCTGCAAATGGATTCCTTTCAGACGAGAGAATTTTTCATGAAGGAAGAAGAAAGTGATGAAGTAAACCTTTGTTCTTGAGATAATAAACAGGTGTGAAGTTCATAAAGGACTCCTCTTCCCGTTAAATTAGTAAATGTATGGTTTTTATTTCACAACAGTTTAACTTAATGTAGCTGTTTCAAACATGGGAGACAACTCCACAGGACAATACCAGATAAATGCAGGGAAAAGAACTTCGAATATTCCAACAATATTCCGACACATTTAGTCAGCTAAGCTTGATTCAGTTTTGGGGGACTGCGACCTAGACCTTTGACAAATTGATCTTATATGTATGGCTCCACTTTGCCATGCGAGTAAGGTATACTCAAAGTTTGGTACCAATCCATACCTTGAAACTAGAGCTATCGCATGGACAACAAATGTTAATGGATGAATGGACAGAACGCAACATCTCATTACACGACCTCGTCTTCAACAGGCATATGAAAATGTGACTTTTAATAATTTCTTGATTTTGGGGTCACAGTGACCTTGACCTTTGACCTCAATTTTGGTACACAACACATCGTCTTCCCTCAATCTATCAATGCACACAAAAAATCATGATTTTTAATGATTTCCTGATTTTTGGGTCAGTGACCTTGACCTTTGACCTTGGCCTAAAATTTGGTACATGACAGTCTCCTCTCAATTTCTCAATGGACACAAAAAATCATGATTTTTAACAATTTCACGATTTTTGGGTCAGTGACCTTGAACTTTGACCTTGACCTACATTTTGGTATGTGACACATTGTGTCCCCCTAATGTATCTACTGACACCAAAAAATGTTATTTTTAATAATATCCTAATTTTGGGGTCAGTAACCTTTGACCGTGACCTAATTTTTGGTATGCATCACTTCATTTCCGCCTATTGAATCCACTCACAAAAAATTAGAAATTTTTAACGATTTCCTGATTTTTCAATCACACTGACCGTTGACCTCTGACCTTGACCTACATTTAATATGCAACACATCGTTCCCCCCCTAGGGCATCCACTCACCAAAAATTAGAACTGTAGATAGAAAACTGTCAACGATCAATGATTTCCTGATTTTTGGCAACAGTGACCTCTGACCTCTGACCTCGACCTCAATTTCGGTACGCGACACATCGTCTCCACCTGGTGTATCCACTCACAAAAAATTGCAACTGTGGATAGAAGATGTTCACAGATATAGACCGGACACGAACACTTCAGTGATTTCCTGTTTTTTAGGCCAGTGACCTTTGACCTCGACCTTCATTTTGGTACGCGACACATCGTCTCCCCGTAGGGTATCCACTCACCAAAAATTGGAGCTGTGGATAGGAAACTGTCCCAGATATAGACCGGACACGAGAACCGGACAGACGGACAGACGAACAGACAGACAGATGGACGGAAACCGCCATCACATAATACGTCCGCCTTTTGGGCGGGCGTATAAAAAACAACAAAAAAAACCCTATAATTGTACCTATATTCATGTCAGCCAGGTTAGATTGACACTAGTATAATGTTTCAGACACATTCACAGGAGAATACTTCAGATTATTGGCACACATCCCAAGTCAAATTTGGTACATCTAATTAGGAAAATACAACTTGTATATGAACTGGCCCATTTAGAAGATATCAGCAACATGGGATGCCTAATCCAGCTACAAGGCTGCTGATTGATTCATTCAAGTTTTTGAAAACAATTTGGCAAATACTATTGGCTCTTTTACCCAACTGCATATTATCTAGCCAATCATAGCATTCAACTCTAAGTCCATATGAGCTTAGATGTTCTCTCTTTACAGTCCAGTCCCCCTTTAACCCTGATTTATATATCTGTAAGATATGGGTCATGAGCCCAGCAAGCACGATGATAAGTATATATATATATACAACATACAGTTGGAGAATGTATTTTCACAGGTATGCAAACAAATTCCTGACATACCATGGTCACTTGTGATGCAGGTACACAAGTTATATGGACAGATAACTACAGTGTCTGTGACAGTGTTTGTGTATATTTAGCTCTGATTTCAACTTGGACAAATGTATTCACTTATAATCATCAGATACTTGAGTTTCCAAACAACATGCTGATACAAACTCATCGATTTTGTTTAAGCACAATTATACCTATGAATGAATGTCAGTGCCCGAATGCTAACCTACATTAATATCAAATATCCACTTCAATAAAAATGTCACATATTTTCTTAATGAGAATCTATCCCACTTTTAATTCCAAGACAGTAGGATTGCGCTGGCGACCCAACAGGTGCGCTGACACACGACTCCCGGGGTACATTTGTGGTTCATGATCTTACTCTCCAGCCTATATCTACAGCATAGGGTAGATTTTAACAATTGAAAATACATGTATGTTAAGTATGCATCAAATGATCTCATTATTCTTGCATTGATGATAATTTTGGCAACTTAAAAGTTGAAAATACCCCAGGTATCACTAACTAGAAATAATCTCCCAGGTGAAGACATAGAAAGAGAGAGTCAGTGTCAGTGTACCCTTCAGTCCAGTGTGAATCCTTTGTCAAAGAATTAAAGTGGGAAAGGCAGATTATCCGAATTGATCGAATTCGACTGAATTGTCAGTTAATGGATTTGGGAAATAAATTAATGAAGTAGCTTCAAGTGTGAACAGCTGACTTAAGTTCATATTTGTATTGATGAACATTTATGAACTCAATATGACACTTGAGTGCAATAAATCCTCTTGTATCAAAGTTACATAAAAGTTGAAGATGGATTTTATGATCTGAATCTCAACATTGTCATATTTGTAGTAGAAAAACTATCTGTAGATGCGTAGAAATCATGGGGTTGTGGGGGCTCATCTGACGAAGCAGATATCCAGTCTGCGGCAGCTAGTGACCATTAAAGAAGAGCGCCATGCCAGACCAACACAAGTGTATACATGTATTTCTAGTTTGATAGATTTCAGGTACTTTTGCACTAAATGAATCAGTACATGGTTCCTAGCTGAAATCAACTCCGCTCCATCAAACAGCTTGTTTTAGGTTCACTTAAAACCAGGATGAAAGTGAACCTGATGTGTGTCTATAATTTGTGTAACTCCAGAATATAAAAGAAACCCATTTAATCCCTGGTCAAGCTCTGATGGACAGAAATTCTACAAAATAGAAGACTGTATGCAGACAAGAACAATGGTTAGGGCTGCATGCTCAGCAATTACCAGATATACTATCTAACGAACAGAGCACTCTATAACCGGCAATCAAACTACATGTGGCAAATAGGACACAAAATCAGAACGTTAAATAGCCCAAATAAATTTAGAAACCATTTAACGATTGAAGTCAGCCCTTCACAGCATCAGGTATTTATATATATAATATATGTGTATGATAGCAATTATGCCCTGGATTTACAACTGGCATACAGAGCCTTCATTCATCTGTACATGACGAGACGTGATCCATTCATTCAGGCAAAATGTGCCTGAACCCCGGAACGCCACAGAGTATGTGGTTGGCAATCAACCCCACGAGAGACATTATATGGCATTTAATTCCCCACAGCGGGACAAGGTCACAATTGATCTACACAACATTAGTGATAGGGGCTATCGGACAAGTAGCATCCATGCATACACAGTGTACATCGGTGGTCGCTCTGTAAATTTTGAGGCCGCAAATTGTGACAAATGACTCCATGGTATAAATGATGCACATTAATCGCTCCGTATATCTAAAAAATATTGCCTCAACCATTACTGTAATTTGAAAATTCCATCGTTGCACGTTGCAATGAATTCCAGATGTTTATGTTTCAAATATGCATGGTTGGTTATACCAATGGGATATGAAATTATTTACCCCAGATTATCATAAAGACGACAATATCAAGTGCAGTTCCATGTGAATTGGAAAATTGGAATCCCTGATAAAGCCTTGCAGATATCACTCTATCCTTTCAAAATGAAGGCTACTATATATTGTATAGATGCAAGCATTATGAAATTTTATCAAACAATCATATTCAACATGCACCTGAGGCAGTCGTATATATAATGTAAACACCAACACATCCTAACTTGTTTTGATGATTTCAGACATCCGCAACAACCTACATCATGTCAACATCATTATATAATATATAGAATTAAGGCCTCAACATAAAATCATCATATTTTATACTGTGACTACAGAATCTGTACCCAAGGGGACGAATTTTCGGTTCTAGAAAAAGTCCACCCGCTGATGCTCTTTTAGACTTTAGCACCCCCCACCCCCATTGTCAACCCTATGCAGTCACAGGACTGCCGGATAGGCCTACCCATTACAGTGTCAATTTCCCCAACAGTCCCACCCCATACAATCAGAATTACGTAAGGCACATTCTAAGATTCCAAGTCACCAATTTTTGTGTTAGGAAGGCAAGACTTAGCTAGGTTGAAACAATTGGCAAGTGGGCTAAAATTCCTAGCAAGATTACATTTCCTCTTCACACCAGAATGTACACTTAGTGCAATATATGTGAGTAAAAGTGCATCTGATATATGGTTTAGATCTGACAGGTTTATGTTTAAATAACGACTATACCAATACGTATACACACATTAGGCCCTATATATTGATGAAATGTTTTTGTTATGCTTCGAAAATGCATCATTTCCCTGATATCTGCTGTTAAGTGCTTCATAAAAATCATGTCGATGCGATCTTTTACCACCCACATAATTTTTCATGCCATAAACTGATGTACATGTAGGCATAAATGACATCCCATGTGTATTGCGGGCATTATTTACCGTCCAAATAAGCATTGATTTACCGATGAAATCCTCTCTGCAGTGTTGTGTGACCAATATTCTACACAGAGATGGGCATGTTTGCATGTGCATGGGGTCATTTTTACGAGGTATAGGATGAAGTTGCCACATATATGATATTCAAAGGCAAACATACATTGCATAGACAGGTACCACCAAATATTTAGAGAGACATAATACTGGCGATGCAGGGCCGTAGCCAGGATTTACTGAGGGGTGGTTCGCCTTCGCTCCAAAAGGGCACATCAGGGGGTTCGCTGTATGGGAAAAAGGGCAAATAGGAGGTTCGCTTCAGTTTGAAAAGGGCATTTATATGAGAAAAATATATAATATTTCAGAACCCAAAATAACCCCCCTGGCTACGGGCCTGCGATGTTAAATGTTGGAACATTGCAGTCCCAAAATGTCGGGGGGCTCACCCCCCCCCCCCCCCCCCCCCCCCTTGCAACCCCTGAGTGATTTTATCTCTAATTATTTTAATAATTTTCGAGAGTGATTATGCTAGAGTGATCGAATAATTAGAGGGACTACCCCCAAAGATCGGCTAAAACCTCTTGGTCATGTTGTGTAATATTACATGTGACATGAGACTTCTGACATGACACAAATAAATGATTCAATGGCAACGTGGGTCAAATTAACCTTTCAGTCCTCCTACATACAATTCCCAAAATATACCACACTATATAGTGCTAAAGTTCATCTATTATTATTCCACGCCACTGGAGTAAAAGAAAACACAGTAGAAACCAACTCATGATAGTGACTCATGCAGCATCATTTGGAACAAAAGTGACAAAATTGTCATCTGAGTTTTTTTTTGTTTTGTTTTTTTCACCAGTACAACATCACCGACATATAGTGCTGGCGATTAGGTGCCTTACTTTGGGGGATCACTGGTTCGAGTAACCAATTTTCAGCACTGGAATCTGTGCTATATCCAGTGTAATCCCAAAATAACAAAAAAATATTATACCGTTATACAATCACTTTCTAAATTACGAAAAATATCAGCCTATGTTCTTTTTAAACCAAACTGATGACTTTGATAAACATGTGGTATAAACAGAAGTTATTATAGGATTTAATTTCTCATGGAAAATTCCCCCTCGAGATTTGAGTCTTCCCAGCTATGCCCCGAATACATCGAACAAAATATTATCAGCTATATGAGTGAAATGCTTGCAGCATGTTTTCTGTTTACTTATAAAATTCCATGTTTTGTTTGCTTCCCCAGATTTTTCCCCAGGATAAACAAAGACTGTCACATAAATACACCTGGAAAAATATCTTGAAGTTTCATCTATTATCAGGGTACATTTATTTATACCTTTTGCAGGATATATCTATAATTACTGCAATTAACACAAGGTCATGTCAATTTGTCAGTTCATTTTTTTAAAGATATCAACAGCTTTTTACATATTTTATCTACGTGTGTGTGTGTGTGTATGTGTATCACACAGCATATCAAATTTTTATCGACATACAGCTATTCCATGAAAGAGCAGTTTCCTCATTTAGAAAAGGAAGTTGCATAAGCATTCAAGGGTGGCTGCAGGAAAACAAAACACACAGGAAGTTGATTTATATATATCTGCTTCATTCACTGATAATACGGTTGAAATAGAGATTTTATGTGGTTTGTTTTTTCATTACTGGGGGGTCAAATTTTTTTTTTTTTTTTTTTAAATGCTGGATTATACAGGAATACTTGCAAGAGATAAAACATAGATGACAGCAGCAATTGAGTGAAAAGTTCACTCGAGAGTGGAAAATCATTCTGCTCAATTTGAGCGAAATGCACTCAAGTTGACTTACTCAAAATCCACTCAAATTTCATTTAAGTTTGAGTTGGTAACTCACCTAAGTTGAGTGAAGTTGACTCGAGTGAAAAGTTAACTTGAGTGAAAGTCACTCAAATTGAGCAAGATGAATTTCTCCACCCCCTCCCTTTCATACCAATGCGACACAAATATTCAGAATTGAAAAGTTAATCTCCACTATCGTCACAACAACTGACCTGCATGTAAAAAAAAGATTAAATTTCAACGAGTCAAGATTAGGGCCCTTTTATAATTACATCGCAGGAAATAGAATTCAAAAGGAATCAAAGGTCAATAAATTGAGACTGAATTAAATAAAGCTGACTAGCCTTTTATAATTACAGAAAATTTAAGTCTTATTGCAATCAAATTTTAGTCTATTAAAATGTCCAATTAACATTTATTACAATGAAGGCAGCATGGTCATTATAGCGTGTTCACACAGGAAATTACATTTGATACAATCCCACAGATGTCTGATGATAAACTATAATGATAACAGTATGTAAGCAAAGGCTCATTGTCATCTAGATATGTTAACATTCAAAAGATTGTTGTCACATATACATTCATCAGGGACCATCCACACTTTACCAGTAATCAAATGATTTAAATAATCCTATGCCAACTCTATGTGATTACTCCTCTCGGGAATATCATTTTGGAACACATATGCTGCAGCATCTTTGCAGCATAGGACAAATATACTTCAAGCATCATTGCAGCTTAATAACAAAATAGTTCCAGCATAATAACAGCATACTTCCAGCATCATTGCAGCATAATAACTGTAAACTTCCAGCATCATTGCAGCATAATAACTATATACTTCTACCATTGTTACAGCCAGTATACTTCCAGCATCATTGCAGCATAATAACTATATACTTCCAGCATCATTGCAGCATAATAACAGCATACTTCTAGTATCATCACAGCAAAGTAACTGTATACTTCAAGCATCATTGCAGCATAATAACTATATACTTCCAGCATCATTGCAGCATAATAACTATATACTTCCACCATTGTTACAGCATAATATCAGCATACTTCCAGCATCATTGCAGCATAATAAATATATACTTCCAGCATTGTTACAGCATAATAACAGCATACTTCCAGTATCATCACAGCAAAATACCAGTATACTTCAAGCATTATTGCAGCATAATAACTATATACTTCCAGCATTATTGCAGCATAATAACAGTATACTTCTAGCACCATTTGTCTGACAACATTGTAGAATATCATGTTGTTGATCAACAGTACAGCATTGTTGGAGTACAAGTGTAATGGAGCTTGCTTGAATGAAGCAGGGTATAGTGTAGATGATCATCATTGAATCTTACACTACATGTACATGTATAATCAAATAGTTGTGAAGAAGAAGACGTACAGTGGCTGCCATAAGGATGTTGCAATATCTGACATAATTAATGCTCTACGGAAACACTATAAGTACTGCAATCACACTGTTCAGCTACTGAAATTTGACCTGTTGTAGGTTGAAGACCATGTTCATGTAAGCAGCTCTCTTAATTAGGAAAAATTGCCACGGCAAAAAAGTAGCTGACCTACCTAGCCGACGACAGCATTTACCACGGCATTTTTCACTGCATTTTTCTAAATCAACATTTGCTCATATCACACGGCTGTAAATTTGTGATTAAATTTAATTCTTTTGATGCATTCGAACAGTTACCTGTGCGCGTGGTATTAATACAAGTTCCAGCTGGCCATTGATGAACACATGCCTATGGTGTCCACTGAACAGCATTCATTGTCCATTTATTGTATATACAGAAAAAAATAAACATTCAGTTATTCATGTTTGACATGTCTTGTTTTATTATATTTACTTAAAGAATGAACATTTTAAAACATTATTTAGTGTAGTTTGACAGGGCTCGCCCTGTCCAGCACTAGCAGCAACAGATCTTTTGTGGGCAGATGATTTGCTTACGTGATCGGTGGCGTTACACTTTTTTATAACATCAGTGCCAACAATCCATTTGTCCGTCACATTTGACGTACAACCATGTTGGTTCGGACGATTGTTGCCAGAGTAGAAATCTCGACAAGTAGAACAGTAAAATTTTGTCACAGTTACACCGTCCTCTGCTACTTCTGCTTTTATGCTGGGAATTAAGTCCCCACTTTTGAACTGTTGTCACCTTCACCATTGCGAATAAAAACAGTGTAACTTTAACTGTGATAATCACGGTGTAACTGTCAACCATTTTATGGAAAGCACACCATGTAGTGATATTCTTCACGCATTCGGGTCGGCTGCGAGTTTACCGCTTAGAACATTAGGTTGTGGATACATTTGCCGAAAACATCCGCGTATAAGGGATTCAATATAATGATCTCGTGAAATCTTTCGAAGTCTCCTAGCGAAATCGTGTTCAGGAAACATCCCAGTGACGGAGAATATATGCTCGACAGTTCGAGGTTTATCAAAACTAGAACAACAACAACATGCGACGGCAAAAATATTGCCGACCAAAAATAGAGATATGTCGGCAATTACGACGGCTTTTGCTGAATGCCGTCGCTAATTATGAGGGCTGTGTAAGTAACAATTGAAGATATCATATAATAAGACTTCCCCCCAACAAAGCACATAACAGCATTGCGTAAAATGTGCATGGTCCCTTAAATCCAGAGAAGTGTGGGAGCTGGGCTAATGTGTATTAATGAATTCTGAATGAAATTAAATAACAAACAACATTGTTTGTGCTCAGGCATATCGTAAACTTTCTCATATCCGTTCCGTAATTTAAATAATTCTTATTCATGTTTTTAACAGGCGTCCTTCTGTGCAAATATTCCCCTTCAATAATGTTATCGTGTATTTCATGCCACAGTGAAGATATAATCATGCTAAGGTGTTTTGACAAGTAGTAAAATTGGATGAAAATGACACAGCTATTTGTAATTCATGGGATTTATCAGATGAAACTAATTCAAACAAGATCGTTATCTGTCCCCCTCAAAATTCACTCAAATAAACGAATTTGTGGTCAAATTTTCAGCATTTGTATACCCTTACTGTTGACACAAACTTAACCGTATACTCCTTTAACCAGACCTATAGATATGGGGCAAATGATGGGTTTTTCATTTCACAATCCATTCGAATAAGCAGAATTTCCAATTAAGCAGTGTGTGATTTAGGGGATTCTACTGCATTTTACTAGAAAGCTAAAAGTTTTTAACCAGAATACTCTTGTGTCCATGCACAGTTCATGCAACCCCCGTTCTGTTATGATCTATGTCAGAATACACCATGTCAGCTCAGGCTATGTCACCATACATGTACAACATGTAGACTATCAACATATACTCAAGTCATAATAGAGTATGTGAGTGAGAGAATATGATTTAACGTCGCTTTCAACTATTCAGTCATATCACGACGTTGGGTCCTATTCCTTTTCACACCCGGGAACCGCACGGGTGGGGTCCTATTCCTTTTCATACCCGGGAACCCCACGGATGCATCAGTTAGTCGCCTCTTACGACAAGCTGTCTGAGGAGCTGAGGCCTATTCTTACTATGACCTGCGGTGTGCAAAACGACATCCCAGATGTCAAATGTGTAGACATGTCAAATGTGTAGACCATGTTAGCATACACTATGTCAGTAGAAAATGTCAGAGTAGACAGAAAACATAGACTATGTCAGTGTAGACAATTAATGAAAGTACTCAAGGGTACTATTGTCTGGAACAGTAATGGATGTGCAATATCGATTTGTTGCTTCAGAATAGTGTACATCTATTTCGATTTTCGGGAGTTTCCGAATTGTCACCGTAAGAGTTATTTGCCCCTGCCCGCTAGTGGGCACTTGAGTCAGGGAAAACAATATATGTACTCAATAACATGAAAAGAGATAGGGTGCAATAAGCCTTTTCGCGGTTACAATAATCGGGAGTGATCTAGAGTTCGCTGTGTGAAATGAGTTACCTGTATCTCTTTATTCAGCATTACAAAGGCATGAAAACAAATACAGTTTGCCATACACTGTTTACATCTGGACATCACAGAGAATATTTGAGCTCCTTGATGAAAGCTACCATGAACAATCAGTAGAAAATGTCAGAGTAGACTGTCAGCATAGACTATGGCAGTACAAAATTTCAGAGTAGGCTATATCAGCATGGACTATGTCAGCATGGACTATGTCAGCATGGACTATGTCAGAATGGATTAAATGTGTATGTTACTGTGGATTATGTCAGCGTTCGAGTGTCGACAGTGCAGGCTGTAGTTACACTGTGAAATGTAATGTAATCGTAATATGTCATGTGATTTTAGTTTCAAACCTAGGCAGTGCTGTTGCATAAATGATTTGCACGAAAATTAACATTTCATGCTACAGGGAATCAACTTTTATC
Source organism: Hanleya hanleyi (assembly GCA_036873755.1). NCBI lineage: Eukaryota > Metazoa > Mollusca > Polyplacophora > Lepidopleurida > Hanleyidae > Hanleya > Hanleya hanleyi. Next base: position 8,039 of record JAVTVY010033373.1, on the reverse strand, counting down.
TCCCCTGTGAATAAATGCATTGTATAATATGAATTTTTCTAGTCAATTCATACATGTGGCCTATCAGCCGATTTCTTTCACAACCATCTTTACGCGTTGCTTAGCATGTTGTCCTACATGTATCGTGATTTACGACAAATGATTCAGTAGTGGGCAGAGCCAATAGAAGATTTTTTGACGATTTGTCACAAATCATGGGATTGTCTGCCCCAGAGCTACGAAGTACAACAACACGTTAAGTCAGGAGTAAATCTTCCTTAATCATGTTAAAACTCTACATGCCGGATTCCTATGGTCTGTGCCAAAAATTTAGATTTTCCCTGTGTTTTGACCTGTATCAGGAGAGGCAGGTTATAGCACTGATGCTTCAGTTAGTATGATCAACTCCTTTTTGCCTGGGGGCTTATATATTTGCGGCATGATGTCAGACAAAATGAAGCCGCCACGCACAACTCTGATTATCATGCTATCAAGACTACATGTATAAGCTCACAGATCAAGGAATATATATTGAATTTTTTTTTCTTTTTAATAAATTTGACAATATCATGAATTGTCAGCCGGAATAGACACAGAAAATTCTTTTGAACCGATTGAACAAATACTGTTAAATTATATTATTTGTCATAATTGACAAACGCATATACTGATTAATTTCACATTCTATATGACTGCATGGTAGCGTTGTCTGTCTGACCATCTGTCAGTACAAGTATGTCTGCATGTCTACAATATATGTCATGGCGTTGTTCTGGTTGGCAATTTAAGGCAATTTATTTATGGATAACCAGTTATATATATTTTTTATTTAAATTAAACAAAACAGGAAGATTATTAAAAATATCTCAATCAACAGTTCAATATTTGGCTTATCTGATCAGCCCAGAAATTACATACTTACTAAATATGTTGATTCAAATATGAAATCTATAGTCTAGGGATATAACAGATACAGTACACTGCTGAACAAAACATTGCATAAATCTGCAACAGTTGTACGGCTATACTCAATAGTCGCCACATGCTAGCCGTCACGATGCAACTGTACTGCTTTGTCGATTGACCTATTATTGACCATGCATCGGAGACCGCTCGGAGCATGAAACATACAAAAGCTCGGTCCCACAAGCAAATTACAGCCAACATTCAGGTTGGCCAGGATTTATAATGGACAGTCATGCTCTGAACTGGACCGCATATATCACAAACATGCTGGCTCGTTTTTGTCCATTTGTCATGTTTATTCACCATATTTATTGACAGGGCTTGCACGCAGGTCAGCGAACGGACGCTTATTATATTCGGCCTGCATGTACTCTCTATGAAACTGACTGCATGCATGTATAATCAGCGGTTCACACCAGGCAGTGATACATGCATTTAATGCTATGATAGGGGTTCCGGATATAGACTCATTTGTGGGTATATATTGAATGGACCCACTGTATCCTGTCTTGTTTAGCTATTATAATCTCCCCTCAGGGCTCCCCTCTTAAACACTGCCCCTTTCACTCTAATGATCTAGGCAAACACTGATATATATCTATTGAGAATTCCATGCTGGAATTCCAACAGGGTTGAATATATGGAGGCTCCACAGGGGGTTGACACACTATTATTTGAGATACTGCTTATCGAGGGTCCATAAGGGGTAGCAGAGATATTGTTTGAGATATAAACTTTTCTCACACTCAACGTTACATTATTTCCTTATCAAACAGGTTCAGTACGACATCATGGTATATGCTGTGTTCCCCCAAGCCAATATTTTGCCCCACATCTTCAGCAAAGTGTAAGAAGAGTCGAGGGTTGGGGGGTACTTTGCATTTTTATCTTCTTCCTCAATTGTTCTAACCAAGAAATGCTATATTGTATTACAAATAGCTCACATGTGATGGCAAAATTTGACGTCCCTGAAAAGCCTCCACACTAAGACGTTTGTCTAACTATACAATAGCTAAATCCTTCTACCCCAAACACTGCATGGATGGAAAATGTATCAACTACCTATAATTTATGTCTCAAATTTCATTCTGATCACATAGTCTGTTGTCTCATAGATTTGTAAAGAATCTGAAACATCCGATTCAGTTTCAGCCTACTACCCTGGTGAAAGAAAAATTCTAGCATGAAACTACTGAGGTATATATCCTGTAAGATTATACAATCCTTATAAAGTGGCCCTCTCAAAAATAGGTGGGTGTTAACTTTTAGACGGAAGGGTGATAAAAGAATATTTTCCTGTCAGTAATTTGATATAGTCAGCAATTTCACTATCCCCTTTATCAAATATTTTCATTGTAACCTGGGGTCATTCATATATACCTTCCCTTAATTTATGGAACCTCTGTTGTCAGGAGATAAACACAGATCATTGTTACATGTAAATGTATTAATCATACCTATATAACTTCAACTTGTGTTCAGATATATTGTGCATATTGCTACCCAACCAGGCTTTATAAATGTGATCAATTTAGAAAGGGTTTCTGTTTTTTATACATTCAAAACTAGATGCCTTCCCCCCATTAATGTGATGACAATGGACTGGTCACACATAATTGAGCATTGCTGTTTTGCTTCAGGCAGTGAACCGAGTCAAAAATTTCATTTCTCACTATGTTTTAATACAGGTAATACTGTTTCATTTTTGCCTATGTTTAAATACAGGTTAAGTTAACAGTATTTCCTCTATTAAAACATAGGAAAAAATGAAATTTTATTGTGATATATATCATTAATGCAGTGAATATGAATCACATTACCTAACTAATTGATAAAGGTGCAATAAGCTTGACGTGCCTTAATGAATATTTTCGCAACTTCAAGCTGGAAATACACAAGTTATCAAAACATATATCCCCCATACTAATTGCATAGAGAGAAATGGGATTCAACAGCCCCACATATTGCCACCAGGAGCTAGAGTGCTTCTCACTTACATGTGTTCAGATTCTGCATATTGTTATTGTGTTGATGGGGAAAGGCAGATTGAAACTGAAACTACAACATGGACTGAAAAGGATCAGTACATGTGTGTTTGGTTGACCCTGGATTCCAAATACCAGTGTTGCAATTCTATCAGAGGCATATACTGTAGCAGTCACATACCATGCATGATAATAGCTCTCTGTCATTTAACTAATTGCAAAACAAAAGTAGCATCTTTTCCCATGAAACGTTACAAACATTGCAAAAACATACAAATAATTTTCTTACATCATTTTCTTTTTTTCTTATGCAGCTAAACCATAGTCGGACATTTATCTCAAGATGTTCAGCAGTCATGATTTCTGCCAGAGGCATATATTTCTGCAATTTATGAAACATAATTATATGGTAATACCGGAATATACATGTTCCTTTTTTGTTGTATTCATACAAAAATCCTTTTTTGTTGTATTAAACAAATACAATTTATGCAACATATTTTTTGATGGATGGTGATTGCAGAGAAAAATCCGGTCAGCATTTTACCCTTATATGGTAAACAGCAGCAAGTTTTATTTATTATAGATACTATACACCTATTAAAAGAACGTGAGTACATAGTTTACCCAAAAAGCTGTCAAAATTCCTTACATTCCAAATCCTACACACAACAACTTATACTGCAAACACTGGGTAAAAGGGATTTGAACAAAAGCTCTGAGTCTCCCATTCAATCGCCCATGCGGTACATGTACATGTCTACCGTGGGCGAAACATTTTCCCATGAACAGGCCCTGGAACATGCATGAGAAGGCAGTGAATTGAGAGATTCACGGATAAAAAAAGCCCCTCATGTTGTGTAGCTATTGTGACATTATCAATAGGCCCCCACAATGCTCTTATCTATCTCTGACCCACGAATGTGCAAATTAAAATTGCTCGCTGCACCTCTGTAAATCTCAAAACAAATGTTTGACCCTTCAATTTCCCCGCTTCAATGAGCCTTAATTCCTGTAAAATTTATTCTCTCTTATAAAAAAGCACGTCTGCAGATCTGTTTTCACAAGATGTAGGTCATTTCTTTTCTTACTTTCTCAAAACATGCTAAAGAAATCTGTGAGCAAAGGAAAGAATACAGATATCAGATTTCACGCGAATACATATTTGATGTAATATTCCAATTTTTCTCTTATAAAAACAGTTACATGCGAGACTAAGAAAAATACACTATATCAAACATAAATCTTTTCTTATATATTAATGCATACCTGTGTAACTCGGTACGAATGTAAAAGGAGTCCAATAGTTTTGGTATCTGTTGCAGGTCACCCCACCTTACATGTATTCAACAAATGCTGAAAATGTTAATACCATGTAACATGGGTCGTGACAGAAAGATGGATGGATGCACAAACACACAACAATGAAGGGAAATTCCATATCCCATATCATTGATGATATTAATTGGTGCAGTGTTGCATGATACAGAAAAATGCAATCAAATTTGTTTGCAAAAGACTTTCATGCAACAAAAACATCATAGGTCAATTTTTTCCCCCCTTAAAGGGTCAGTATAACCTTGAGTGACAGATCCCCTTCCAATCCAAGTGCTGTTTTTGTTTTTTTTTATTAACCCTATGCTGAGGATCAAGGTTGAATGCACCGAGACAGACAACAGGCATGGTGGGTGACCATAAAAACTAACCCTAGAGATACGGAGGCCAGATAACATCTGTGCATTCAACTCTTCAAGGAAAAATACCTCTGGGACAATACTATCTGTTTGGTTTTATTACTTCTTTGGTTTCATTTGACAAGAATTATGTTCCGTGTAAAAAGGAAGGTCCCCCTCACAGGAAGTGATAGAAATCGGAGACTGTAATTTTAATGTGATGAAGACAACTAAATTTGGGTATCATTCGTGCATGGACGATTCCTAGACCAATATTTTATTGCCTTGAAGAATCCAGAACACAAATAACATATCGCTACATGCCATGCAAGCAACATCAATGTACTTTTATCTAGAAGCACTGAATGCTATTTGCATGCAGTTACATGTATGGTCGAATTTCATGACCACACGCAAATACGGTGTAATATGAGTAACTGATATTCATCCATCTGGGGAGGAGCACAGCTTGATCCACAGTAGATGGTACCATGATATGTAGGCCTATTATAGTGGAACCTCTGAATACCGGGACCTGGGTAAAACCAACCCACCTCTAAACACTGGCAACACATGATTCGCAAATCTGTCAAATCGAACACTATAATTTGGTCCCAAGCATTGTCAGTTTACACAGTTTATTTTTATACCATGAAAAGGCAACAAATATAAAATAATTCATGTACAATTTTGCTAGTCACACAGGTTTCATACAAGCATTCAAACTTCCAGACCTTTTCCTGGACTTTCCAGGCCTAAATTCCCATTTTCCAGGCCTAATTTTTCAATTGTTCGAGTGCCTTCGGCCTTGAATCAGATCATAGCATAGACTATATATGTTGGCATATATATTCTGAATCTGTATAATTTTGTCTGAAACATTCTGACACAAGCATTTCCAGGTCATTCGGGTGAAAATGCTGATTTCCAAATCTTTTAAAAGCCTGGAAAACTCATTTTCATTTCCAAGGCTTTTCCAGGTTTTCCAGTCAACCCTGGTGTTACAGCAGCCTATTGAGAGAATTGTATCCCTTCAAATGCTCCAGTTCGAACTCCACAGCCCTGCATGTTAAATCCTGGTGAGGTATAGGCCAGACATGTAACCATACCAGTCACAACCTGCATTGATTGTTGAATGAATTACGATCTAAACTCAACAGCGAACTAGAGAGTTTTACGACATTGTGCTAATCAGCTGGGAAAGGATTCAAATCTCACAATAGAAAATTCCAGACTGGCCGAGCCTGTCCGAAATAACATGCTAAAGAGTTAACAAGCACTGAATATAACACGCTACTCAGAGTGCAAATTAAATCCCGGAACTGCGTAGCTACCAGCTTATTCAGAGGCCGGTCCTGTCCCGCTAGAGCCTCAAGAATAATGCTTTAATTTACCACCTCTTGAACTATAAAGCCAATGTCAATAGAGTCTGCAGGTTAAGGCACCAATTTGTGAAATTAGCAAACAGATATATTGGTATAATGATAGGCAATTACCATTACCGGAAACTGCTGGTCATTTGAAATATATTCATAGATATGTATATACTGTTTGTATATGAAATATAGGCTGCAATTTTGGCATGCATTTAGAGCACATAAAGTGAAATTTAAATTCAAATCTAAATTTGAATTTGTGAACTACAGGTTATAGTAAGAGGCAATCAGAACAGAATACAGGCCCTCTTCAGAAAGCTTGTTGCACATGTCAAACTAGTGACTTATAATACAATACAGCATCAAATTTGGTGGACATCACACCATTAGTTTTAAGTTACTCTAATATTAAGGGACAAAACTCTGTGCATGACGGAGAACATGAGATTCAGTATATAACTCAGCTGCCAGCTTCGAAATCATGAGGACGATAGCTAGATTACAATATCTCATAAATAATATATATCAAATATATAATATATATCGATATATATATCAAAATTAAATCTTTGTGCTTTCATTGATTGGGGTGTATCTCTTGTAACAGGAAACAAATATTTTCTCGTGAAGCTTATTAACACCCACGATCCAGATATATAAAAATATGTGTGTAAACAAATTTTATGTTTTTTAACATGTTTAAGTGACCAAACTATGCTAGTTATTAATTTTGCAACAAAAGTACACAATGTGAAAATGATCCTGTAGCTAGAGGCTGTGCGTGCAATCTCTGATATTACCATATAGGCCTACATAACGGGCTATTCGATATTCCGACAGGAAAATCTATGCTTCCCTGATTCGCAAAAAGCTGTGTGTACGGTATTTGATGACATTTCCTTCCTAACTGCTTCGTGAAACATCCTAGAGTCAGTGTGTATTACGGATGTCAAAACTATATCTCTTTGTTACAGTACCGTAAACAAGGCAACGATCGAGATGACTGCAGCATTCTCGCTCAAATAAACTGGACCCACAAAAGAGCAAAACAAAATTTCATCGTATCCACTCTAATTAGACTATTTCTGTCATTCAGTTTTTATGCTACAAAGGTCTAAAAAAATAAGCCAGATTTTTAGACTGTTATCAATCCATATACTTCCATGGATGAAATCTAAAAGCTACATAGATGATATACATGTGTGTCAATTAAGCTGCAAGGCTTGTTATGCAATAAAATTCACTCACTCTCCTGTTGATGGCCATTTATCGGATCTTTTAAATTCACATCACACATTGGTTTGTTCATGCAATTTTCCCAGAATGCCAATGAGCAGGTAAATATAGTGGGTCTGCTATATTCAACTATGTCAGAGGGAGTGGGTTTGTGTGGGGGGGGCTGCGGAGCACATTTGAAAGTGGGGACAACTCTATATCTGCTGGCTTCATGTTGGGGCGTTGGACTGGTGCTAGATAAAAAGTGGGGGTGGTAGTCCCCCCCCCCCATCCAACACCACGCCCCCCTGCACCATGCACACGCTTAAAACTAAAGTGTTGAAACTTACTCGTAAAGTGTTGAAATAATCCTTTAAGAGCAGTCCCTGTGGGCACACTTAAAGGGTTATTTGAACACTTTATGAGTAAGTTTCAACGCTTTAATTTTAAGCGTGCAGTCTACTTAACCATCCTCCCACTGTCAAGAGTTTGTAACCAAAACTGCCAGTGTAACACCCTCTGACTGCACTAGAATGAACAAGCGTTCTGAGAACCCCAACATCTCGCCTTGCGGGGTCATCCGCCAAAGGTGCAGCAGTATTGAAAGCATACATGTAGAGCAAACAATAAGGTCTGGAATAAGTGATACGGTACAGACAATAATGTCTGGAATAGATTATCTGGTACAGACAATAACATCAGTCCCATGTGGGATTACTGGCAAAAGTTAATCCCATGTAGGATGGATAGGTCAGTGCAGTCGGATTACTGGTACGGCATTCCAGTGTGAGATTACTGCTGGGTGGACCAGTCCCATGTTATTACTGATGGATAGTCCTCTGTGG